>CAJHQP010000814.1:0-149682 GCA_905132765.1 Moricandia arvensis | reverse complement strand
GAAACGGAAGGTCTTACATCTGGAGAGGACTACTTTGCTACAACGCCTTCGCTTGTGGCGTTGGCCTTGGAGTGAGGATCACCAGTGTTGCTACTGGTGGTCGCATACTCTAGCATTGTCAGGTGAAGTTGAATAAACGACTTCTTTACAAATCAAAGATGAAAATGCTTCCTTGTTTTTTTTTATGTGAAGCCTGGAGATTCTTTGAGGATGATTGCATCTTATGTGTCATGTTTCTGCGGAAGTTTCAGATATAGGACAGGTTTGGGTTGGGGATATGGAGGCGAGGGGCAATTAGGATTGGGCTCCAGAATTAAAATGGTTTCAGCTCCTCATCTGATACCTTTCCTTGAATCACCTGGCTCTGGAAAAGAAAGATCTTTTACATTGCATCAAGGGACAGCAACCACGTCAAGAGTTCCTGGTCAGTATATAAAGGCAATTTCATGCGGAGGGCGTCACAGTGCGGCAATTACAGGTCTGTTGTGACTCAACAAGTTGATTCAACTAGCTTGGCATGCTGTAAAAGCTCTGTTGCAATATATGTATCTCTCAAGTTGATACTCAAATAAAACAATGTTGTGATGGTTCGATCTTGATTGCTCGTCCTTCCTAGTTGCAGATGCTGAGGGTTAATAACTTTTGGCTGGGGACTCTATGGACAGGTCAATGTTTTACTTCTTACTTACCTTTGTCTTGCTTTCAAACTAACAGAGCCTTGGCTGCAAATGCTTTCTGTTTAGCTTCTCCTTTTGCTCATGCTAACCCGACACTTTTTTGGTATTTAGTGTGGCCACGGAAACACGAATGATCAGCTAAGGCCTATGGCTGTGTCAGAATTGCAGAATGTTCAGATGGAAAGCGTAGCAGCTGATTGTGGCATACTATTTGCATCTCTAGTGATGGTAAAGTGTTCGCCTTTCGTGGAACCAATTTGGGCAACTGGAACGCACTGATCATGTTGAGGTACATTTCCTGTAATACAAATCTACCGACTTCTGGTGAAAAAGTTTGAAAATTTTGTGTACACTCAAAAGTATTTTATCATTTTTCTT
The DNA here is from genome assembly GCA_905132765.1 of Moricandia arvensis. NCBI lineage: Eukaryota > Viridiplantae > Streptophyta > Magnoliopsida > Brassicales > Brassicaceae > Moricandia > Moricandia arvensis. The sequence goes on along the minus strand of CAJHQP010000814.1, from coordinate 148,627 downwards.
CTGATATAGACCATACCGAGGTTGCTGGATGGGCAGAACATGGAGAACAAACATGCAGTAGCAGTTAGCTGTGGAGCGCGACATAGTGCAGTTTTAGCAGGTATGGTTTTCAAATGTTAATGGCAGAAAGGGAACTCTCCCACCAAACTGAGAACTAGCAACTTGCATTTGTTTTCAGTCTTTAATGAGACGAAACTAAAGAGCCCTGAGATGCTGCACCTTGTCTTCAGGTCTCCTTTGAATTGTTTCAGTTTTGATTTGTGCTCTCTCTTTCATGGGAGAAAAAGTCACATCCTTCCTTTTAGAAACATATATCATGTGTTATGAAACACATTGTGTTCTATCATATGTGCCTGATGTGCTCCCCTAAGTTTCACTGTTAATATTTTGAAGGTGTATTGAATGTATTCTATGTTTTGCTTATTCGGCAACGCAATTTTTGTTTCTCCAGATGATGGTCAACTGCTATGCTGGGGATGGAACAAATACGGACAGTACGATGTTGTTCTTGTTTTGGTTTTGTTCAGTCTGCTCTGCTAAGTGTTTGTCTCATTCTCATTGTATAGTATCTCTTAGTGCATTTCTCTTGTTACTCAACAGCTGGTCTAGGGGACACGATTGACGGAACATTCCTACACCAGTTCAGCTCGATGGCTGCAGACTGAGAAACGTGGCGTGTGGTGGTGGCATACGTTACTACTAGCTGACTCACCCACTTGAGTTTTCTCATAACCATCCGCTTTGTGAGAGAGATGCTTATAGGTTTGACAAAAAGCTGTACATACAGGATTTTTGCTGTATGTGTGTTGCTTCTTCATCTTCCCATAGTCTTCATGTTCTCTTTAGGGACAGAGCTTTGCCTTGCATTTATATTTGTATTATACCTTGAATTTGTGGAAATTACAACTAAACAGCATGGCATGAAAGAATCTCTAGTTTCTTTGGGTGACTGCTAAAACATTAATATATATAGAAAAAATGTATCAGCCATGAACGAACAGTATGCAATCATTGTGACCAAGAGGTAAACGAACTCTGTGCTTCTTGTGCTCGATATGGTAAAAAAGTGTGTGTGGGTATATTTTTCTAAAGCCAGATAAGTGACATAAGCTTAAGAAACATTCGTTGTATTTGATTGAAGCTAAGGACATTGTCTTGCATCAAAGCCAGAGTACAAGATGTGGTGTCTGACATTTAGGAAACTGAAAACAGAGGCCAAGATCCAAATACGTGACATGAGAAGAAGATAAGAGCATCTGACCCAAGTGACAAAGAAAGCGCCCACAGCAACTTCATACCTAAGACACGAAAGCTGGTTATGGATACCACAATACTTGAGATCTTAGCATATAAGACATCAACTCCTGCTGATGAACACTACGCAGCTGCAAGAGATAACATTGCAGTGCACTCTGGCAAGAGAGAACCAAAACAAAAACAAGATTATATAACAAGAAGCACAAGCACTACATACGAACACAATCAGCAGACAAAAACAATGGGAGTTGCATACCCAATCACCACGACGAATAAGGCTGATCAAGATGGTTTTGAGATCCCTCTCCCTGCTGCCTCAGAGCATAAACATCAAGACACGCGAGGGCAAAGTCATCCACTATGTAATGAAGACCCATTGAGCAATCAAGTAGCTTAAAGCCAAACGAAAATAACAAAATCAACACGGTAAGGCACAGAACCAAGATCACACACTTAAAAATGCATACCAGAAGGCAGTGCGACGCAGAGAAGTCTGTCGCAGAGAGCCGATAACACCGAATGGAAGCAGCAGCAGAAAGCACATTCTGTCGCGATTGCTTAGTAACAGGCACAGCACTGTTCGCTGGTCCTCGAAAGATCTTCTTCATCTCCCAAAATGTACACGCAGAAAAATTGCGATAAAATCAGAGCAGAAAGAGGAACAAAAAACCCCTAGTTTTCGCGAATTAATAGAAACATTTGGCGGGAAGCAGGAGACCTGCCATAGCTGATAAGAACCCTAGAAGAAGATGATTGACACACACCTACTACATAAAGAGTTCCTAGGATTGAGATAGATTCCTTATATTATAAAGCTCTTTCGAGTGCGACTCAGAGGTGGTGTCCGACGTGGCCGACAAAAATATATATTTTGAGGAATTTACTAACTTTTTGGTTTTTAATTGAAGGAATAAATTGTAATTAATATAAATGTTGTCTCTTGTATGCTCATCAATTCATCATCCTATTTGGATTGGCTGTTATAAGTAATAATCTACTAAGGTTCACCATTCTTTTTAGGAATGACAGTGACACACATTTTCTTGTTAACTAGCTCTAAATTACTTGTAATAGAATGTTTTTTTCAAGTTAAACTTATAATTGTGCATTTTGTTTTTCTTTAGAGAAAAATTAGGAAACTGTGATTGCGGAAAGTTCCCAAGATGTTATTTGAAGATTATTGTAGTGAAGCTTGACAAGTTTGTTTATCACATAAAAAGATTTGGTCTTTGGTTCATAAAGTTTTATATAATCTTTTATCATTTCTTACACATTTTACAGTTTCCCTTGCGTCTGCTTTGTCTCTAGCGTATTAATGCCGTGACACTTTGACTGACCTTGAGTCTTAGCCTACCTGATGTCCCTGCGGCATTGAGCAGAAACCACACAGGATCTGCAGCTTGATTATGGTTTATCTGTATCTCGAAGCAAATGCTAAGTTTTATATTCCGACAGTTTATGAAAATGTGTTCATGCCTTTCAACATCTACCCTGAATCATGGTTTACAGAAATAGATTTAACACTCTAAATATGCTTTGCTTATTCTCCAATTAGGCTATTTCAAGATGCACTGGCCTATTTTTGAAACAAAGGCACTGTCATAGAAACACAAATGGAGGATCATGGAGAATATTGATGTATTGTGATGGTCAATTCCTGAAGACGAAGTTCTCTAAGATAGAACATTTTAAAGTATAACCACAACATCTCTGTGCAAATTGTGATCTAACCAACATGTTAGTGTAAGGTACATCATCTGCTCATGAGACGTTTGAGTCCTTGTAAGACACATTAAGAGCTTTGGGATGGTGGAGATGTGATTCAAAAGACTGTAGATTGATAAACTTCAAAGCTTAACCATTTTACTCTGAATGTGGAGCAAACTATTGAACTTCAAAAAAATCAAAAAAGCAAGGTACGAGTTCGAGAAATTCAATGAAACATCCCAAAAAATAACAAGAGGGTAAGAGCAACAACTTAGATACTCTATCAATCTCTCTCACTCAGAGTTGTTTGGTTTCGACCTTCTTCTTCTGGCCAGAGCCTGTCCAACGCCACTGTCTGGCGTCTCCCTGCAATTTACATTTCATTCGTTAATAGATAATCACACTTATACAGTTAGATAAAACAAGTGTGGAAGAGGTGTTTCGAGAAACTAAGAGTTGACCACAAACCTGAGGCACGGACAAAAACCGCAGAGAGCAAGAGTGCGGTGAAACTGGCCAGTGTAGATACCATCGGCATCAAGATGACCAATGTTATAGCTGAACAGATGCATGATCCTTTGATGTGATCAATCTGTTGTCGCTGAGCTGCAAATGTATTACAACCACCAGACAACAACAAAAGAATCAGAGCTTAGGCATATAAAATGTAAAATTATGTAATCAGCTTCCTAGGATTAATAATCGTAATGTAAAGAAGATATAATAGCCATTTGCTCGGAATGTATAGCTCAGTGACGACTCCTTCCTCGTTTTGCATGATTATAGCTTAAAGAATATCGATCTGATCCATAATAAACATAAAAAAAATGCATCTGATGAGCAATGAAAAGCTTCACCAGCAGAGTAGACATACGAACAATGAGCTAAAGTGTAATCTCAAGCTTCAGATAAAGAGATCATCGACAATAACTGATAACATTCTACACGAAACGCATGCTTGTGACGCGTTTAACAGCAAAACAGAGACTGATAAACAGCATAATCGAACTCAATGGAAGAAGAGTTTCTCACCTTGAGAGGAGAGAACAGTCTAGCGGCGATGGAAGAAGAGAGAGAAAAAATAAAAGAAACACTTTATAGTCGCGAGATCTTAGGGTTTGCTTATATCACAGAGGGTTGTTAAAGGACTACTATACCCTTCTATTTCTAAATCCGTAAACTTTGTTCTCAGAACCGAACCAATTTGAGCAGGTGTACAAAAATAAATCGAACTACTAGAATCTAAACCGGAATCTAAACCGGAATCTAAAATCTGATCCCATCAATATTCATTAGCATTCTGATATATATATATACACATTCCTAGACATGTGGAGGATATGAAGCTTATGCAAGTGCTTAGGCCTCCACTTCAGATCTAACATTCAGTTTACAGGATATAAAACCCAAGATTTGTAACTGTCTGCTATATTTTTACTGTTGAGTAAAATCTCTACTTTCTTTATGATTACAAAATGTACACAAGTTTACACACAATGAGACTCCAATGTTATTACAAATCACCAGCCATTGGTTCCAAAAATAATCTATTTTTTCACTGATTCAAGTAATATCTGAGGTTCTCGGCTTTGGGTTTGTCCCTGAGTTTAGCCATTGCTCTCCGTTCTATCTTTCGAATCCCTTCTTGCTAACCCCTAAGAAGCTTCCCAATCTCTTCCAAGGACTTGGGACTATAGTCTTGAAGACCATAACGTAGAACCATCACTTGCTTCTCTCTAGCCTCTAGCCCTTCCAAAAGATTATGTACCTCTCTCCTTGCGCTCTGCCTCATCACAGCTTCCTCTGGACTCTCCATCGTCGTGTCTGGTGTAAACTCCTGCATACACACGCATTGACTCTCAGAACCAAACAAAAATAGCTTCAATCTACACAGACCATTTCTTTTACAAACCCGACAGTAACAATATTTTCACATCCAACCAACCATCTTCAGAATATCTTGGCCCTAGTTCGCTACCCGTTTCTAAAAAAAAACAAAGATTGTACCAAACTAAACCGAAAACCCGAGTATCAGCCCCATATGAATGACTAAATAGCCATAGTTTGTGGTCCAAGATGACATACCAAGAACTTTGTGGTAAAGCAATCCCCAACTTTCTGGTCGATTGAACCAACCACTTTTAGGCATTGGTTAGCTGCTCTAATCTTCTTTAACGAGTAGCCCGTTAGTTTCGAAATCTCCTCATCAGCCGGATATTTTATCCCTTGGCTCGTTTTCAAGGTCTTGCGAGCCTTTTGTATCTGACTCATTGTTCGGATTATTGACGCCTGCCAAACAACAATGGTAAAAGAAAACAAGTGAATTTCTTTGGTTGGGTTGAACATGAAACAAAATTTAGCTAGCTAAGAATAATCGGTTGAGAAAAAATAAAATAAAATGCACAAACAGGAATATGGACGCCTCTTGCATGCCGTGACACCATCGTGGACATCGATTTTCTTATCCAATACTGCACATATGTCGAAAATTTGTAACCCCTTGTGTGATCAAACCTCTCAGCTCCTTGCAACACTCCCACATACCCTGCCTGAAACCCACGAGCAAGAACATTAGAAACAATGGAACTGCAATCACATTCACAACTTAAGGTTTGATCAATTATGTTAGCTCAGCTGACAGTAACCCACTAAGCAGTTTCATGAAACCTTGTAAAGAAGAGAAGAGGAACCTGAATTAAATCTTCATGAGCAATCCCGAGTCCACGATAGTTTCTTGCGAGGAAGAGAACCAAAGACCGGGTGCTTTTCACCAGTTCATCTCGACAGTACCAACCGAAATGTAGATTGCGCATCAGAAGTTTCTCGTTCACCCCTGCTGCTTCAGCCCAAGAGGTCATACTCGCTACCTTACCACTTTCCTCTTCCAGTTTCGTTCTGATCCTCTCCATGTCCGCCACTATCTTCAAAAGCCACATGAGAGTGTCATACGAATTTCTTGTTAACTAATAAATGTATACGGATATTAAACAGTTAAGAGGAAGATTTCACACTGAACCTTGACTCCTTGTGACATCTCAGCCTCGTTTCTAGATATCCTCTCTCTCTTCTTTCTATATTTTGATGGTCTTCTAACTCTAGGTACATCAATACCGTCCCATGTGGTTCTTATTGTTGAAGAACCCTGATCACCATTTCCATTCATCAAACTCGACCTTCTTGCTTTCTTTCTCAGTTTCCTTCTTGAATGCACAAAGGTCTTCTGTTCTTGTGTAGTATCTATCAACTCAGTTCCTGTGTCAGGTAAGCAAGAAGTGGTTGACGAACCTCGGGACCTAGATAGACAGGAATTGAACAACTCAGCAGCCCCCAACTTCCTCATTTGCAACATGATATCTCTTTCCATTCTTAACGAGTCCAAGGCGACAAAACTTTCCTCTAGTGCTAAAAGGTTCTTCCCTAGTAAATTGTACTGCAACATGCTACGAGATAAACGGGCTTTCTCTGAAGAAGACGTATGTTCTCCAACGAAACCCACGCCAATATTTTCCTGAAAACATTGCAACAAAATCTGATAATCACAAGAAAAGAAAGTGCTTTGAAAATAATGTTTCCATCTGCAATAAAGTAGACACCTTTGGATCTTTGAGCTCTGTAGTTGCAGAAGCACAGCCACATGCTTTTGGGGGATGATCTCCCCCGTGAAATCTGGTTTCCTCTTTGATTGAGGATAGAAACGACCACTTCGATGCAATTCTAACTGAAGGATCAAGTAACCAAGAAATTAAACAAGGAGTTACAGCAATTTCATTTGCAGCCACATAGAGCCATCTGCGTTACATCTCAGAAAAGAACTGTATACACACAGAGATGCAAAATCTTAATCATAAATCAGGAGAAAAAATCTTGTTGTACTCACCGAAGATGGGGAGAGGAGTCTGGTCACATCTGAAGAGAGAGAGCCAGTGTTTGATCAAAGGATGCGGAGGTACAAAGACCTGATCAATCGCATGTCAGTTTCGAACTTTCGAATGGTGATTCAAAGCAGGGAGATGAGAATGAGATACCAGCATATTATTATTGGTAGAGGCCATGGACGAAGACATAATACTCGATCGCACCAAGACACGTGGCCGAGAAGCAGACGAAGAAGAACGAACAATCTATTAATCCTCCAAAAGGGAAAAAGTAATCAGAGCGAGAGGGGGAAGAGGGTACAAGGAAGAAAGTATGTACAGACCTGTTTGGGAATTGGGAAGGAATTGAAGGACGCCATTGACGCGCGCGAGAGAGAGAGGATGGAGATAGATATAGTGAGTCTGTATTGTATGGTCTCTATACGTCTCCTCTCCCCTTGTAGTTCCCTCTCTCTGTTTCCTTCATTGCCACACTTTTTATTTATTTTATTTTTTCGTGCGCTTGTATTATTGAATTGTGTCACTTCTGTAATTTTGTATGGACATTGGACTATTGCTCCACTACTCCAATAGTTAACTGATAATTTATTAATTTATGCATCAAAATTTCGATTCCCAACCAAAAAAAAAGTTATATTGATTGATGGAGAATTTTTTCATAGAAGATCTATAACATGGGTAAAGAATACGGTTAAACATATATTTCATGCAATGATTTATAGAGCGACTCAAGTTTGGGTAGCCAAACGTAAATTTTCAGATAGATAAAATTATAGAATACAAAATCGTCTTTAGGTGTGTTTCAATCGTCTTTAACATTTTTTATAGTTTGTAAAATATAGTTATTTACCATTAAAATTAATATTAGGTTGTTTTTATTTTACCATTGGATCACCCCATTTTTATTTTACCATGATATGCCATACAAAACTTTTATTACAACAAAAAAATCTCAAGCTACAAATACAAAGTAATTTATAATTTTATAAGAGAAGTTGATTTCTGTCGATTTTTTAAAAAATGTTTGTGGTAGTAACCTATCAAATTCGCTAGGGGATGAATACAATGATAATATCCTCAATTTCGAAAAGAATTTTGATATGAAACTATTTGGAGAAGCACAAGGATCATCTGGTTAATTTTGAATCTCTACCCATTAACCAGGAAGTGGTGAATGAACTTTAGTTCATTGCATTGCCGCTCGCTTGAAAACGCAGTTTATAGCTTACTGAGTAAAACTTATACAAATTTAGACTTTTACAGTTCTTGATTAATTGTTTGTTTACATCTATCAGCCACAATGACTTATGTGTATAACATATAGCAACTATGGCAAATAAAAATATTCTAAATCAACTTCTATGTTATAACGAGATAAAGAGCACGACTAGCTAACAAGTACAAGATCACATGAATGAAGAAGCCGAAGCTCGGTCTTGTTGACCTCACATCATCAAAGCATATAAAACTCATTGCTACAATCACGAGTAATCTTTCTCTAATACATATACAATAAATGAATACTTAAGATGCACAAGACGCATTATTAGATTACAATAAGTAGAAATCTTTTACAAAACTACTTGAGCTTGACTCAGAACCAAAATCTATTCCAAGTTAATCGGCTGTCTAGTAGGTTAAGAACCGTTTTTTTTTACTTACTGATGTTCACTAACCAGAAATGATCAAACCAATATTAGGACTTGGCTACGATTTGTTTCTTTGCATTTACCTTCTCGCTTGCATTTCTTATTAGAGTTTCACAATCATTATTATAACATAAAAACGCAAATATAAAGAAACACTAATGGTTGATGTCAAGAAAAAAAAACTAATGGAGTCTCTTTATTTAAAAAAAAATAACTTACAAAAAGGTTACGTGCAACCAAAGAATTATGAAAAAGGTAACTCCTGGCATATGTGTTCACAGTTCTACTTAAATACCTTAAAACCAGAGGATTAAAGAATAAGATTAGAGAAAGACAGATGATGATTAAAACCTAGACTCCGTCGCAGCCTGCACAGCTAGCATCGTCATCGTTTTCCCGATCAGGTTTGGTGCTGATGCAGAAACACATGAGAGCTACCAGGAAGATGAATCCCCCAAACAAATGCAAATGACTCAGCCAACTTCAAAAATTTCTCCATTTTTTGTACACAGAGAGAAAGATGTGCATGGGATTATATACATAGACAGGGGAGGGAATCAAAGACCAACACACTTGAGATTTTGAGATATGATTCTTTATATTTTTAAGTTTTGATGGGATGTGTTGTTTGAATGACCTGTGCCCATGTGGAATTTTTATGTGTGTTTTGCCTTTCCGTCAGATCGAATAATTTTGTTGGTTGAGTTTAATAATTTATCTTTTTTCTTTCAAATTACATTTTAAATGAATAGGGAATCCTTTGTAGTTAGTTAAGTTTAAAACGTCATTTATCATTTTTTTTAAAAAAACTCATTTCACTTGATCTCGCACCTCTTTAAGTAACTCATTTTCCGACGTGTTTAGTTGTTGGCTCTGACTGTAAAACACAAATAGCAATATAAACTGGCTTGAAAAAGAATTTTACTCTGCTTTCAGCTACTTCTGTACCAATCAAGTGGAACATTTTTAACCATTTTTAATCTCTTATGCTATCCATACCATTATTTTTTGAGAAGTGAATTTGCTTATGAGTTATGTTGTCCACAGATTTAGATTATTTTTCAATTTGTCATGTTTTCCATAATTTTAGAATTAATCGTATTTTTATGCTCAATTATGGATCTTAATAGATAATATTAGTGATTTAGGTATGTTCTCCATACACCAATCCATAGAAAGGTTAAATGGTTCATGACATTGGTTAATCCTTAGAACAAACCATGCAACAAGCCATGGACGTGTGTGTGTGTGAGATCAGCACGTCCTAGACATATAATAGAATGAAGGATGGCCGAGGCAAGCCATCTGGTCCACGCCTAAGGTCCATGCTGACCATGACCATGTCCGGTTCCAGTCCGACTAATCTTTTATGAGTAATGGCGACAAACATATAAGCTCGGGTCATGGTATGGACTTGAGATACTATCTATCAGCATGCATATTAGTATGCATAGTCTAAAGTATAGTTGATGATAAGAAGGTCCTAAGGAACCAATAGTAATGTACAGAGACATTGCATTATCGCAACACATCGACCATATCATGGCAGCAACATCGAGATGCAATATATTAACCAGTCATGGACGTGTATAACACAACATGGATCGATCAATGATAATAAAGAAAGATCAACTATAGTGGGTAAGCCATTGGCATATACGATTTACATATATCCATAAGGGATGAATGTACCAGATCATAAGGATTATAACTTTGGATTACAAGTAGTACCATGATCAGACCATAGAGTTCATGAATGTATTTTGGTCGAGACTCATCTGACAAGAACCTAGTATGGTCGAAGACCAACATAGATAGGTCCATATGGACCATGGCACCGACATGGAAAGCCAGAGTTCAGTCCGTTTGTACATGAGTCGTAGATCATGACCTAAATATGATCAAAGTTAAGGCATGGTCGATGGCAAATCAGCCATATATGAATACATTGCAGAATGTATCAGCAAAGGACCATCCGTGGTCCATGGACCATAGTATGTCCGACCATGGAACAAAGAACCATTCAAATAAGGAATGTGATGGTTGATGGTCGATGGTTCATCATATCCAAGACCACAGATCTTGATGTCCATCCGTATGAAAATCACAAGCTATGATAATGGGTAAATTTTGGTCAAAGACCATAATATCAGACCATCCGACCAAGAGCATAAATTTGACAATAAAGATACACATCTTATCCAAGTATCAAATGAAGTTTCAGAATACATAAGAAGTCTAAAGCATTACAAGACACAGAGCTACTACATCAGCAACATTCAAGGATGTACACATTAGGGGGAGTAGTGTGTGTTGTACTCTTTTTCCTGTCCATGGTTTCCATTTTTCCCTATTGGGTTTTTGGTTTTTTTTGGAGAGGTTTTAATGAGACAACATTAAAGCACACTACAAGCTCTATTAAGGTTATGACATCCAAGGGGGAGTGTTAGGAATCAAATGGTGGATTGCCTTAACCAAACTGTACCGTAGTAGGACGTACCGAACCGACCGGACCGACCAGTAAACCTATGGACGATGGGATTAATAAACCTATGGCAAATAGGTTTAGTCTATGTAATCCTAGATAGACTTGGTTCAGGTTTGGATATACATGGATAAAATTTAGTATTTATCTTATGTTATGTTTATCCTTATCCTATGTAGTTTATACTTATCTTGTAATTCCTATATAAAGGAAACCCCTTGTAAGCTTTATGCATATTCATAATACAATAAAGCAACCACGAAATCCTCTTCTTCTTCTCTTGATTTAGGTTATTTTACCTATGTGTAATGTTTTCCATAACTTTAGGATTAATCATATTTTATATTCAATTATTGATCTTAATAGATAACGTTAGTGATTTAGCTGATAATTTATCATTATCTTCAGAATAATTAAAAAATTCTAATGATAATATAATAATTAAATTTATATTATAATTACTTTACGTTAGTGATTTAGCTGATAATTTTATCATTATCTTCAGAATAATTAAAAAAGTTTAATGATAATATAATAATTAAATTTCTATTATATCTACTTTAGTAATAAAAAATATTATATATATACATATATATGTTTATATTATATTTGGTTTAGTAATATCAAATGGGTTCTATTTTAATATATATCACATAATATAGAATGAATAATTTATAGTTTAAGATAAATTTCTTAGGACAATCAAATCACTCATTGTGATAATTTCAAAAAGGTTGGCAAGGAATTCAATTTTTTATATTATTATATGCGAAGTGATTTTTTCGTTCTCGTATTAAAAGTTAAAACGATTAAAATCTTTGTTACCTTTAATAAACAATTATATTGTATTTTTAAGTTAACTACAATAAATTATAAATGAATTTCATTAATTTGATAATCATCATTATTTGAAAATATTCTATATTATGTTAGTCAAAAATACTTTACATCATAATATTTTAAAATAAATATAAATCATGTATATAGTGTTATGTATATATATTGTCTTCAAGTTTATTTTATGTGATAAAAGATATTTTATTGAATTAATTTTTTTATCGTATATAATTGTTTTAATATTTAACTGATTATTAAAATTTCCAAAAACATAAAAATAATTTATATTAATGGTTTTTTGAACTAATAGTATATCTATTTACATTTTTGTAAAATTATTAAGCCCGTAAGTGCTAGCAAAACACATAATTTACTGTTCATCAAAGAGTAAAAGTAGTGTATTTCTTCTCTGATAGTTTTTTTCTCTGGTTTTCATTAATAACATTGCAAAAATACAAAGTTGATACTCAAAAGCCGGCGGAAAACAGGACAATCCCCGGAAGCTAAGCCCATATAAGGGAAACTAACGTCCAAACGAAAGGGTTACATACGGATAACATGATCTTAAACTAAAACCTACACTCCTTTTAAGAGTCGAGAAACAAATCACTATAGATCAAGAACATAGACTTAATGGCCTTTGACTAGCCGGTAATCTTGCATCGAACAATGCAAGAGAGCAAATAACGCAGATGACATCTTCAACAGAGCAGACACTTCATCTGAACCACCTGTTCACGATGACAACAACAACCAACCCACTATGACGAACTCAAGACATAAAACCAAGACGAAACAACACCCACAAGAGCACCTAACTCAATCGCACCTTAAGCTGGAAGCCTCCACGCCTCAACCTCTTTATATTGCTTCAACTAGACGAAGCCACGAGGACCACTAAGACCAAAGGAAGACCAAGAAAGACACTAAAACAAAAGGCGAGAGACGGCCTCTTTCGAACTTGAGAGACCAATAGGTGTTCTAAAACCACCAACTTCTCAAGGACTAAACCATCAACTGCTCACCAAACACCACCAGATTGCTGCTACACCGTTGCAAAATCAAAAACCAAATAAGACTAGCTCAAAAACCCAAGAGAAATTAACCAGAATTAACCGGACGGAACTCAAAAGCTTTCCTTGTTGGGACACTGAAACATGAACAGAGAAGAAGAGAGACAGACAACTTACAAACAACAGCCATGGAAAAGGAGTTACTAGAACTTCTAGATCTACAGACAAACAACCATAGAAACTAAAAAAAACGAGAAAAGCTAGAAATGACGAGAGGAATCCATTCCCGGTGGCGGTGACATTTACGGACCACTGAGGAAGGAGATCAGGAGAGAAAAAGATGCTTCGTTCTCAACGTCGCCTTCTGTCGTTCTGTTCTTTTTTGTCCACACATTATGTTTTCTGATAGTTTACCACAAGAAAAAAATTGCGCTGGGTTTTTGTCTTTTTATTTTTTTCTGTTTTATTTACTCTAGCATTTTTCATCTCATTTACTCTACTTTAATTTACTCTAAGTTACTCTATATTTACCAATCACACTCCTTATGATATCAGTGGACCTTCCATTTGGAATAGGTATCCGACATTTTAGATATCGGTTTAGATCAGTTATTTCGAGTATTTGATAGTTTAGAAAATAGGTTTTATGATCTATTTGAAAACCGCCGGTTTTTCTGTTCAAGTTGATTTGGATAATTTTGGGTTCAGATTTGTTCGAATAATAAATAAGGAATCAACTGATATCCAAAAAGAAACTAAGATATCGTTTGGTTCTGTTACGACTTGATTATTCTGGATAATTCAAATAAAATATCAAGTATTTTTAGATAAAAATATCACAAATGATTTTAATAAAATTCAGAAAATTTGGGTTATTTAAGATATTTTGTGTAAAAGAACTCTGGACATTATAAATAAATTAAGGTAACTTGGGGTGGTTCACATAAATTTGGATAATTTAGTTTCTTAAAAAACTTTATTTTACTTTATTCGGTATTCGTTTGATTTCCAGTCGGTTTGGATATCTCCAATATAGAAATATAGAAACTATTCAAATGTTTGGCAGTTCTAGTTAAGTTCAGATTTCGATTATTGCGGTTCGGTTCTTTAGGTATCCGATAGAAATCGTTTAGTTTAATTGTTAATTAAATATCTATTTATGGGTTCATTAATAAAAAGTTTAGATCATCTTATCAGTGTCTGTTGGGCCCAAATTATTAAGAGTAGGGCCATGAGGGAAATATTGATAGGCCAATTTACAAAGAGAAGTTCATACATGGTTCCACAAAAAAACTATAGAAAATAACCAAACCAGGATCGGTATGGTTAAATAACACAACTTATCAATACATTTGGAATCCTTTTTTCTTTGTCAACCCATATTTGGAATCCAATTAAAAGATTCTGAATATTCTACTTTTTTCGAGGATGAAGTAAGTATTTGGAATCCTCCCTAAGAAACATGTGTTATTAACTTTGATCATTCATATGTAACATACCTAACATGTAACAGGTACAACAAATGACCAATCCATAACAAGACCACATGTTAAATCCGCAAAATACCATGTTCCAGATTCGAACCCAATACCTTTATAATATTATTGAGTATTTTACTTCCCAATTTGTAACAAAAACGTAAGAATATTGGAAAGAAAATCAATGGCTGAAAATATTCATAAGTAATGGCGGCCAGTCACAATCAAAAGCTAGTGGTGGGCTTTTTACAACGGCACGTTATAGTGGCTTTTAGGCCCCTACAAAAAAAATTCGTGTATACGGCTTACGCCATCTTTTTTTGTATTTAATCATACACGTAATCCCATCTTCACACTTCATTTAAAACGTTTACACTTCATCTTTCTAACGACCATTTTTTTACTGACAGTTTATAACCGACACTTTAATAATATACATTTTGAAAAATAGTACTCAGTTAATATTATAACGGACATTTAAATTGATTACAATCATCAAAAAAACAAAAATAAAGAAATTGCTAAACGATAACTAAATACTTTATAGAAGATTAGTAACTAAGTAGACTATTTAAAATTTCGGCAAGATTTAGACATTAACAAATCATTAATTTACTATATATATATACTATTTTATATAAATAAAATATTTAGACTTTAAATAAAAATGTCATTTAAAATTAGATATGCAAACAAAAGAAATTAATACATTTGTAAATCTATACTAATATTATTATTTAATTTAACACATTTAAATTAATTTAATCGATTTAAATAAATTATACTTTAAGAAAATTGTTTTGTATATGATCGAATTGTCACCGGAAGTGGCGCTTTAATTTTTAGAATCTTAGAAATAATGATTAAATAAAGAAACCTGTCAACAATCGTAAACTCATACCACTAATACGCAATTACAGAAAATAATCATTATAATTTGTAAAGATAATGTTTGGGTATCTTTATCGTATAAATCAGAAGCGTCTTCAATTCATTACACAAGTTGATTCTCTTGTCACTGTAATATAATAATAAAACTTTTCTTTTAAATTCAATTCAAACCAAACCATCTCTTCCTCTCTCTCTCTCTCTCTTGTTCTCATCATTTATCTGATGAATACGCCCAATTGAATCCTTTCCTTATCTGGTTTTCAAATTATAATTCAATTTCGGATCTCTTTAGGATCATATAGATTGTTTCTCGGCGCCGGAGGAATAAATAATGGCTCAGTTGGCGGCGGCGGAGAGGGGCGGGCGGGTTATCGGAGACTACGCGGTGGGTCGACAAATCGGGTCGGGTTCTTTTTCGGTGGTGTGGGAAGGGAGGCATCTTGTGGATGGAACCGTGGTTGCTATCAAGGAGATCGCCATGTCTAGGCTTAATAAGAAGTTGCAAGATAGTCTCATGTCTGAGATTTTTATCTTGAGGAAGATTCATCACCCAAACATCATCCGCTTCATCGACATGATCGAGGTGGGTGCTTTGTCTTCTTGCTGAGTGTTGCAATAAAGCTCCCATCTTTGAGCTTGTTTTGTTTCTTTGGTGGGAGTTTATAAAAAGTCTTAGCTTTGTGAAAAATTAGTACTTTTGAACTCTGTAGATGGTAATGGCTGATGATAGTTTGTATTGTGAATGGTCATTACTTTGCAGTATGAGCTGATGATTTGTATTGGAAGTTGTTTATGCTCCTATGTTTTGTGTTTGATTTTTAGGAATTGTCTTTGGTTATCTTAGTAAAATAGTAGAATGAGAACAGTCATGATATAAAATGGTGTAGCTCGTATAAAGCTCAAACTGCAAGATGAAACATCCAAATTTTGGAGCTTTTGTTTTTGTTTGTTAATTTTCTTTCGTTTGCTGGTGGAAGTCTAAAAATGTCTTAGCTTTGTGAAACTTAGCACATTTGAACACCGTAGGTGGTAATGGCTGATGTTAGTTTATATTTGATAATGGCCCTTGTTGAATTCAGATGCTTAGCCTTCTTTGAACTCTGTAGACCATGTAGGAGGCTGATGATGATTTGTGTTGGAAATCGTATATGCTTTGAGTGTGAATGGGTTTTGATTCCTAGAGGATGATTTTCTGTTTTGTAGGCTCCCGGGAAAATAAATTTGGTGTTGGAGTACTGCAAAGGGGGTGATCTGTCTATGTTTATTCAGCGTCATGGAAAAATCCCTGATGCTACAGCTAAGCATTTCATGCAGCAGTTAGGTAAATTCTACAAAAGAGCGCTACCTTACTCTCTTATTTGGTTTCAACTTTCAACACTACAATTGCATTCTCACTCTTAAGTGAAATTTTTATGTGATAGCTGCTGGTTTGCAAGTTCTTCGTGACAATAATATCATTCACCGAGATTTAAAGCCTCAGGTATGTCTGATTCTCTTACCCAGGAATGGTCTTATATTGTCAGATAGATCATGACATAATGTGAGAGCTTCTTCTTAGATGATTAATCACTTGGAAGGTTCAACAAATGTGTAGAAGGGTTATCTGTTAGGTTCCACTAAAGCACGTTTTATTCGTTATTATATCATAGTTTTTAGTTGCCCTAGCAGAGATAGAGATTTTGTGTAAACTGAAATTCAGTTGCTAAGGTTCTTTCGTTCTTGAAACAGAATCTTCTTCTATCCACAGATGATAATGATGCAGCTCTGAAGATTGCTGATTTTGGATTTGCAAGGTATTCTCATCAGCTCCTTTGTTACAGAAATAACTAAGCTTAGTATGATGGTCAGAGTTCATCTTATATTGCCTCGTACTGCTTTTCATGTAATTGCCTTTCTTTTGACTGTGGGAGTATGTTGATGACGCCCTTTGAGTTTGTATTTTTCACTTAAACATTGCCCTTTCTTAGCTCAGATCGTTGCAGCCTAGGGGTTTGGCAGAAACTTTATGTGGTTCCCCATTGTATATGGCCCCAGAGATTATGCAGCTTCAGAAGTATGATGCAAAGGTGCAACTTATTTTTTTCTCTAGAAGCCACCTAGATCTGTTTTATACTATCCTGCTTAAAATCTTTCTTGCTACACAGGCAGATCTCTGGAGTGTTGGTGCTATTTTATTTCAACTTGTGACAGGCAGAACCCCTTTTACAGGAATAGCCAAGTTCAGGTTTTGTATACCACCAAGTTTTATGAATATCTAAAATATTTAAATGTCTGCGTTCGGTGAGTGCATCATTGGCTAACATGTTTTACATCTGGTTTCCACAGCTGTTCCAGAACATTATGAGATCAACTGAATTGCATTTTCCAGTAGACTGTAGAGATTTGACTACTGACTGTAAAGATTTATGTCAGAAATTACTGCGCCGTAATCCAGGTAAACATTTGTGTGAACAAAACTCTGATTCTGTTAGCATAGCCAGCCCATCAAATTCTAAAGATATAACAAATAGATAGAATTGGCAATTCAGGCTATGTGTTAGTTACACTTTTTTGATGGTCTGTGACTCCGTGTCTCTTTGTGTTTAACGTTTATTTATTTTCGAATGCTTTTGTTTCACAGTTGAACGTTTGACGTTTGAAGAGTTCTTTCATCACCCTTTTCTTTCAGACAGACAACCATATGATGTGCCAAGGTTGATTCTAGGATAAACTATTCTCTTCTTCATTCTTGGTTAAAACTGTTGTACTGATTGTGACTTTATGCTGCAGGAGTAGATCAGGTTCGAGAACAATGGATGGTTTTCATTCATCCGGAAGCAGTCCCTCAGGAAAAATGGAAGAAGTTTCTCATGATGACTCTTTGCCCTTCTTTTTAGACGATGATTCTAGTGAACCTGAGGGAAGCCCTTCGTATATTAAACATACTTCCCCGGTGAAGTCATCTTATGGATTTAGCGTTGAGAGAAGGGAGGCAGCATCTAGTCCTTTGAAAAACATGGAACTTAATTCCAGATATAGTAGAGTTAGTCATAGAGCAGATACCAATAACTTGAAGTTCGAAAGCCATAGATTAATCGATAGAAACCAGTTCAAACCCTCAAGCTTGCCTGATTCCAGATCACTTGGTAGTACTCAAGGAAGAGGTAGAGCAATGGGGGAGGATATGCCAGACTCAATAGATCAAGATTATGTTGTGATATCTGGACCATCAGTGGATATACCATCATCTTCATCTGGTTCTCCGAAGCTTTTCAGTTACCCATTCAAATCACATTCCCCTCCTGTGGAGTTCATTAAAAGAAACGTTACTAGTTCAACGGCTCCTATGCCAATAGCTGGTGCCACTGGCAGGAACATTGGTCGGTTTGCAAGCTTGGAGAGTCCAAATTCTCTCCCGGGTACTTCCCATGTGTCTATGGACCTTGTGGATGCTTTTGAACAGCCATCAACTCACGGCCTGACAAGAATCCGGTCTTTGCAAAAGTGTGCAGCGACGATTGCAGAGTTGGTTCGTGAAAAGGTAAGCAACTCTCAGTAGTTTACTTTAAAAACTTTGCCAACGTGAGTTTCTGAGCCTTTGTTTTCCATGCTTCTCTTCATAGATTGATTCAGGCAAACAGTTAGAAGCTTTCTCTATCCAACTGGTGATTCTTGCAATTTGGAATCAAGCACTGCACATCTGTCATACTCAGGCAGCCTCTGGTGTAGAAGGAAGCCTGCGCCAAGACAATAACAAAGTAAGAAGAAATATTAGCCAAGAAGGATCAGAGAAAATATTGTCTCAGATTCAGAGAGAGTTTGTCTTGGAGGTTGAGCGTGCTGAAGAACTTGCCAAGTTTGTTGAATCTGGTATGCATTTTCTTCTAGGACACAACTGTTTCTTTTTCGATTCATCAGAATTTTTAAACCAAAGAGAACATGATTGTAGGCAATACAAAGATGCCTGATGCAATGGAGATAATATTCCAAGCAGCTCTTACTATTGGCATACGTGGAGGAGTAAGTTTCTTTTGCCTCTCTTATGATCAAATCCTAAACTGAAAATCAATCTGGTTTATTGTTTGTAGATATCATAATTACACTCACTTTTGCAGGTAGATGAGGTTGTGATGGGAGAGGCAGAGAACGCAGTACAACTCTACTCAAAAGCGGTGCGCTTGTTAGTCTTCCTTGTAGTGGAGGCGCAAACGCTGATTCTAAATCCACCTTTAACACTCACAAACTCAGTAAGGTATCGAATCAGAACATATATTGATGCACTCATAAGCAGATTAAAACACCTACAATCACATAGAAGAACTTCAGGTCCTCAGAAACCATGAGAGGAGGAACAAACAAATCTTAGATGTTTTTTTTTCTTGTTTGTTTTGTTCAGTGTCTGTAAAAGTAACCATTTGTTTGTACAGCCACAAAAGAAAAAGACCTGATTCTTGATTCTTTTGGATGTTAAATATCCAGAGGGACTTGTACCATGCTCTTTGTTGTCACGCTGATCAATTGTTTCTATTGTATGTTGAGATATTGGTTCTACATTAAAATCTTTATAATATGAGTGTCTTATGAAGCAATAACACCCATAATATGGGTGAAATCTTTTATAGAAGGCCAAACTTGTAATACGTTGAAGTAGCTCAAAAGAACTATGGTGACTATGAAACATACTTACGTCAAATGTTTAGGACTTTTGCCGGCATATTTTTCTTTCTTTAATTTTATAGTTTGGTTAAAACATTTATTAGAAAATAGATATGACATCTTTAGAGAAAATAAATACAACTGTTGTCAAACCTACTCCTCAGGTAACGTTAACGCTTCTGTGTCTCGTCAATGTGATGATACCTATGTACCTAACGTTTTGAGTATCGATTTGAAAACTTGTATTGAGCTTTGTTTCTGCTTCATTCAGCACAAAAGATGTTGGATATCAATCTGTTTCGAAAAGAGAAGGTGAACTCTGGTAGAACAACATGCAGATACTCATTGAATTTAGTTAACTCAAATAACATGAAGATGCAAATGGAATTTGTAGATGTCAATAGTCTTCGTGATTAATTAGATGACGAAGTCACTGATGCTAGATGCATTAGTCGTTACTACATAAGGTATGCTGAGTGGTGGTTACCATGTGGATGCAAGATGTTAAGATGAAGAAAGATAAACTGAGGTTTATCTTTTGACGTAGTCGCTGAATTGGTTACTGATGCAGTGTGTGTTAGAGAGTGACATGAAGCATGCGGAGTGGTGGAGATAATGTGGGTGCAAGATGCTGAGCTTGGGGGCAAGTTAAACAATGCAACATATCTAAATTATTGGTTGTCTTATTGTACCAAATATATTCTAAACATATTTTTAAAATTATGATCTCGCATTATAGAACATGTTGTAACATACATGCCAGTGAATGAACTTTTACAGTGTGTACTAAAATTTATCTCCTACGCTCAAGTGATGAATTATGGATATAATTAACATGTCAAAATAAGTTTCTAATTTGGGAAAATCTCTCAAATACATTTTTTTGAAAATTTGTCATAAGAATAGATCTCAGAGAAAAAATGACTAAAATAGTTTTTTTTCTTTTTTTAATTTTTTTTTTTTAAGTTCATCTCCAAAAATTCACCCTATAACTTTAAACTTTAAGTATAGATTAGTTAACCAAGGTATAATGTATATTTACACTCTTAATAAGATTATTTTGATCATTTTTTTTCTTTAAAAGTTATTTTGATGACAAAAACTTTTATGTCTATTTTATAGTATTCTTCTTCTATTCTAATTTTATTCACAATATTTTTTTTTTTGAAATAAATATATTGGTCGAACAAAACTTATTTCTTTGGTTACATGGGTGAGAAAGAGACATATAGTGTTAGAGTGAAGGGACAGAGCCGAGTGGGTAGGTATTCGAACCCTCACCCTACAGCATCAACAAGAGGAGGACAAAACCTAAAGCTTTCTAACATGTGAAAAGTACTATGAAGTTTGAGGTTGGAACCAGTCAACCGCAGCGCATGAACAACAATATTAATGAGCATACGACGTCTGTAACCGAGACTATGACAATCTTCATGGAAAAGAATGGGTCGTCATTACCACCTCCTTTTGGAGAATTACGAATGATCAGGAGAAGATACTATGGATGGTTTAGTTATGGTTTGACCCGCCGCCACTTTCTGATGTTCCTGCTTACTCTTCTTACCTCAGTGCTGACCTTATCAACGAGCAAAGTTAGAGAACTTCAGGTTTGTCTCTCTTCAAAACATTAGACTTGTTATGAAAACGGCGTCGTATGAGCGTTCGGGTCATTAGACCATGTTTAACCCTAAGAGCCCCTAAGGGCTCTTAACTTTTTTTTTCCTGAAATTAATAATAAAGTCAATCGCGAGCCGCCACGTGTCAGTGGGGCTCGCGAACAGTACAAGAACTTCCCAAAAGTGGGCTCTTGCAGAAAAAGTTATAAGAGGTGGATTTAAAAACACAGTGGACCCCACTCCTAAAAACGCCTGCTAAGAGCCAGGGATAATCCTGCTCTTAAAGAGCTTCCTGGGTCTTGTAGCCACCCACACTTTTATTTTTGTCATCGCTCCATGCTTCTTCGTCGTAGTCGAAAAATCTGAGTCGTCTTCTCCTCTTATCATTCTCTAGGCAAAATATTACCGTTCTTCTCCTTATACATATATGACTTTGTATATGAGTTCTGCTCCTTCAGTCACAAAACTCTGGACAACACACATACCTCCTCATCACTTCTACCATATTCGTACAAAGACCAGGAATTTCTTGCTGGTCTCCAAATTGGTGCTTCTGTAAGACTTTGTGACGCTAGAAGAAGAAGAAAATGCTTAGGATCTAAAAAGAGTTTGATGTGTTCTCCAGTACTGGTTTTGTAGTTGAGTGTTTCGACACTGCTTATATTGAGTCTGGAACTGAGTTATGCGTTAAGGGAAAGAAAGAGAAAGGGAGACGTTTGGTCGGAGAAGTGGATGTTCCTCACAAGGAAGGCTCCTTTGATGAACATTCTGTTGTTCCTAGAGCTCATAGGCTAACATGTCCTTCCAGTTACTTGTTCGATTCAGTCGAAGCCAGGGGAAACCATTGGTTTCGATTCGATGACGGCAAAATCTGGGGAACAATCTAAGGCACTAGCTCTTCAGAGGTGATTGTCTCCATCACTCATGCTCGGTTCTAGTCTGCAACTCCATCATTTACTGTTATAGAGATTAGGGTTCGAAGACTCTATGTAGTCGAGGAAGGCCGTAACAAACACAGGTGGAGCCGGATGATCGTCTTTGTAATTGATTAGTATCCTCTCCACTAGCCATCGGCGAACATCATAGTAATATACCCGGAGAGGCATACTTTCAGTTTCAGATGTGTAGACAAATCTGAGTGTGTCAATTGTACTGATGCAGCGGTAATTATGGAATACAAGAAGAAGATAAGGTAGTTTCGACCACCTTTGTTCCTCAAAAGTCCACAAGTTTAAGTCGCCTTTTACATCGGTGACAAGAGCTAATTTATTGTTCACCCTCATCAAACTAAAACGCCTTCCTCCCACATCCAGTGGTACTTTAATCAACTGAACGTTTCTCTCTTCACGTCGAAGCACATTACAGTAGAGACACCCACTTCCACGTATATTTTCTTATTAAAGAACACTCCGTTGTAGCCTGCTGCAGGGTTGTCTTCAGGATCAACAGATTGACACTTCATGCCATTCAGTTTCCTCCAGGAATTTTTTTCATTAACCAATGAGAGAACTAGATACTCCAAGTCATATCCTGGATGATAAATCACACATAGGACCTTGAAAATTTCCATGTTGTAATCGTATCCAAGATAGAAACGGGTAGTCTGATCCCTCATCAAACCATCGCTGCGCTTGGGTAAAGGTTTATAAACTCCCCAAGTCGGGTTACAAATGGCTGATTTCTCTCTTGTTCCATAACAGATATTGTGCCATGAACAGGTGGACAGATGTATGGGAACTGAGACGACACAAATCTGGGAAGGTTTACCTGGTTTTGGTCCCATCTATGAGGTGGCACGGTTTGAAGGAATGAGTGGAACCAGCAGTAATAGTTTCTCAGTGCTGTGGTATAGTCTATAAAAGAGGTGAAAGTTCTGTGCGAACGCCTAAGACCAACTTGTAGATGCAGTATCACTGGCAACCAATGCAGCCCAACTTGGTGATACGGCGTGAAATCAGGCAGCGGACTTGAGAATATTTGTTTTTTCTTTTTTGCTTGGGAGTCATAATCATCACTCGCAAGGTCTTCATCCAAAGTGTTTCCAGGCTTGTTCTTGTTGCTTTTGGAGATGACCTCCAACTCTCCTCCATCGTCTTCAGAAGGATCCAAAGAAAAACCTTTCACCATCCTGTGAGACGTTCTTTCCCTTAGACTTCGAATCACCCTCGAATCCATATTGAACCAACCAAAGCCAACGGTCACCACTCATAACTAAAAGTTAAAAATAAGAGGGCGAAACTCAAGAAATACAAGTGAAAAACACCGATCAACCACTAGAACATAGCAAAAATGAGGAAATTACAACAGACCTAATAGCATGAACAATATGAAGGAAAAAAATAGAGAAAACGAAATCGAACATGTTAATGTGTACGATGGGAGTGATCAACGTCTCTGATGAGGAACTTACAGAGTAAGCAGACGGACGAGATGAAACTCAAGAAACAGAGGTTTTCTCGGTGAAAAACTTCGATCAACCTCTAAGAACTTAGCTAAAACGAAGAAAGCACAAGAGATGAAACTTCAGAGAATAATGAGTACTAATAGTGATCAAGGAGACAAGAGTCTGAAGAATTTCTCAGACAAGAATGTGAGAACGAACAGAAAAAACTGACTACTTATAGTGAGTGGGTATGGACTCCACATTTTCATTCATTTGGATCTTCTTTTTTACCTTTTTTTATTTTGGATAAAACTACAATATAAGACACTTCCAAAGAGGGAAATTGCATTTTAAAATTATGAAGTTGTCAAAAGTTTGCAATTTAAACTTTGGAGTTCAATTGTTAACACTTTAAAAAGTGAAATTTGTTTCAATAACTTATTAAACATTGAAACCAACTTATTTGTTTCACACGTCAAAATTGTGATCGATATTGTTCATTAATAGGTCAAAAAGGTGACGTGACACTTATTTTTTTTAAAATATATATTTTAATTAATAAATCATATAAAATTTTTAAAAAATAGAAAAAATAAAAAAAATAAAAAAAAATTCTAAATTGAAACTCCTTAAACCACTTATCCTGCTTCCTCGTCCGATTGGAGTCATAATTATCACTCATAAGGTCTTCATCAGAGTCATCCAAAGTGAAAAAAATAAAAAAAATAAAAAAAAATTCTAAAATTGAAACTCCTTAAACCACTTATTCTGCTTCCTCGTCCGATTGGAGTCATAATCATCACTCATAAGGTCTTCATCAGAGTCATCCAAAGTGTTTCCAGGCTTGTTCTTGTTGCTTTTGGAGATGACCTCCAACTCTCCTCCATCGTCTTGTGAAGGACCCAGAGAAAAACCTTTCACCACCCTGAGAAACGTTCTTTCCCTTAGAATTCGAATCACCCCTCAAATCCATATCGAACCAACATGTGCATCAACCAAAGCCAACGGTCACCACTCATAACTAAAAGTTCAAAATAAGAGGCGAAACTCAAGAAAAAACTCCGATCAACCACTAAGAACTTTACGAAAACGAGGAAATCACAACAAACCTAATAGCATGAACAATATGAAGAAGAAAAAATCTAGAGAAAAAGAAATCGAGCATGTTAATGTTATGACGGAGCGATCAACGTCTTTGATGAGGAACTTGCAGAGTAAACGGACAGACTTGATGAAACTCAAGAAACAGAGGTTTTCTCAGTGAAAAACTCCGATCAACCTCTAAGAACTTAGTAAGAACGAAGAAAGCACAAGAGATGAAACTTCGGAGACTAGTGAGTACTAGTAGTGAGCAAGGAGACAGGAGTCTAAAGAATTTCTCGGACAAAAATGTGGAGAACGAATAGAAAAACAGGACTCCACATTTTCATTCATCTGGATCTTCTTCTTTACCTTTTTATTTTGGAGAAAACTACAATATAAGACACTTCCAAAGAGGAAAATTGCATTTTAAAATAACTTAACAAAATTTTGCACTTTAAACCTTAGAATTCAATTGCTAACACTTTAAACAATCAAATTTGTTTCAATAACATATTAAACATTGAAATCAACTTACTTGTTTTACACAAATTGTGACCAATATTGTTCATTAGTATAGGTCAAAAATATGACGTGACGATTATTTTTTTTAAATATATTTTTAATTAATAAATCATAGAAAAATAGAAAAAAAATCAAAATAAATTCCTAAAATTGATAAGAATTCGAAAACATCAAGAAAAAATTATAAACTCAAAAAAATAATAAAATTTTTTGTAAAAATTGATAAAAAAATTAGGAAAATATGGAAGTTAAAAATCTGGAAAACAAAGAAAAATTTAAAATTAAAATTAAAAACTGAAAAATAAAATAGTTTATAAAAAAATAAAAATAAAAAGTATAATTTAAAAAAAAAAATAATATTCAACAAAATGTCAAGTCCAAATCTCTATGATCTGAACGAAAAAATTTCAAGTGTCTTATTGGGTCCAAATCTCTAGGATCCGAAGGATTCGAACTCGACCTGGAGGCTGGAGACCCGTACGCCAAGGCCTACCTAAACAACAAAGAGATTTGGGTTCAAGTACCTTTTCATCTTTAGTTTTTAAGTTTTTGAATTTTTGAATTTTTATTTGTTTTCCATATTTTAAAAAATTCTTAATTTTTATAGTTTTATCGATTTTTACAACAAAAAAATTCTGAATTTATAATTTTTCCTAGAGATTTGGACCCAACATTTTGTTGGATATTAAATTTTAAATTTTATAAACATTATACTTTTATTTTGATTTTTATAAACTATTTATTTTTGAATTTTTTGAACTTTTTTTGAATTTTTTTTATGTTTTCCAGATTTTTTAAATTTCATATTTTTCCTAATTCTTTTATCAATTTTTGCAAATTTTTTTCTTTTTTTTTGAATTTCTAAATTTTATTTTTTCTTGATGTTTTCGAATTTTTATCAGTTTTGAAAATATTTTGATTTTTTTAATTTTATATGATTTGTTAATTAAAGTATATATTTTTTAGAAAAAAAATAAACTGCCACGTTATTTCTTTGACTTACTAATAAACAATATCGATTACAATTTTAACGTGTGAAACAAGTAAATTAATTTTAATATTTAATATGTTATTGAAACAAATTTCATTGTTTAAAGTGTTAGTAATTGAGCTCCGAAATTTACAGTATAAACTTTTGCTAACTTCGTAACTTAAAATGCAATTTACCCTTTTGAAGACTTTCTACGTACTCCTATGCCACATAGACATTTTCCTACACTTTTATACGCTTTGACACCAATTTGTGCACATAAAACAACTTTTATGCCTTTTGTTAAAACTCTTTTAACTTAACCAAAAGTAATCGATCCCATTATAAGTTAGTTACGTCTAAACTCATTTTTATATTCTTTATTCATGCGTTGCTTTGACTAGTTTTGTCTACCTTTTTCATCAAAATAGTTAGTTTAAAATGTAATCCATGACTGATCAATTTATATTTTTTCACATATTGTTGTTTTAAAATTCATACTAATGAAACCCCCAAAAGAACAAAAGGAAAAGAATATACTAAAACATCTAAAGTAAAACTTTTCAAGTTTGGGTTAGTCTAAGACCATCTTTAACTCCACTTTATTTTTCACTTTTTGCTTCATTTTGAAGCAAATTTTGCTCCAACCATATTTCATTTTTTACTTCAAAATGAAGTCATGAACAGTGTTGCTTCAAATTTAAAGATAAACTATTCACATTTTCATTTTTTTAAGATAATTTTTTAAATTATAAATTGGTCCTTAGCTTTTACTTATTCTTATCTTTTACCAAAACAAATTAAATACTTTAACATAGCCTAACTAATTTCTAATTTCACTTGTTATATTCACCATATTAATTTAAAATATTAAATATACTAAAATCATTAAAAAACTGTCCAAATGAAGTCGATGTCTAAGGAGTTCTTGAACTTGTTGTTCTTCACTCTTTTCCAACAAAATTTGAATTTGTTCGAATTGAATGTACGTACGAACTTTTTGTTTATTTATTTATGTTTTGTGTAATAATTTTTATCATATGATAATGTTAAATTTGTATTAAATAATATTTATGTTGCAATATTGTTAAAACAAAATAGTTGGGTAAAATTTGTAAACATGAAAAAGTAGAAGGTGTATTAAAAAATAATGATAAAATAAAGATAGAACATACTTAGTATATTATTTTTACAAAGAGAATATAAATCAAACCATTGAAGTAAAAGTGAACTTTTGAAAATAAAAATGAAGCCAACCATTAGAGATAATCTAAGTAAACAAAAAAGGAGGCAAGCAAGTGCAATAACGAAAGATAAAGAAAACATACCGGCCAGTCGAACCGGTCTAACCCTGATTCGTTGAAGAAGTCAAGTTTGGTTCGATTTAAAACCTAGATTTAAAAAAACAGTAACATTAGCTAAAATTTGGTAAAATCGGTGACCGAATCAATTTCAAAATCCGGTTCTGAAAAATCAACATATAATTAATGTGTTTTCAATTGTTATTAAAATTTGATATCTCATAATCAATACTTAACTATCATTATTTAATTATTTTTCTATTAGTTTTATTTTCTTAAAAAGAATGCAAAAATATCTTTTAGCCCTTATATGCTAATCTTATGTTATATTTATAAAAATTGAGCCTTTCTTTTTAAAATAAATAAATAAATATGGTAATTTTTCCATCAATTTCAATTTATATAATATTCACTTGTTTAGTGTATATAGAACTAAATTGGTGTTTATTATTTATTTTCTAGTTAATAAAAGAGAAAGTAGAATATATTATATGTATAATTATTTTTTTAGATTTATATAGTGTAAATATATGATTATATATATATTTCTGAGGAGATGTTTGTTTTTTATATTCAGGTGATTGATGAAGGAGATGATAAATACCTTATTGCAACTGCGGAGCAACCTCTTTGTGCATACCATATGGATGAATGGATCCATCCCAGAGAGCTTCCCCTATTGTTTCTTTGTGTATTTTAAAAAAAAATATATATTTTTTTTGCTGACAATCAATCATCGTACATACTTGTTTGGTCCAGATATGCTGGTTACTCGTCCTGCTTCAGAAAAGAAGCTACTTCCCATGGAAGAGATACACTTAGCATGTTCCGTGTTCACCAGTTTGAGAAAATTGAACAGTTTTGCATCACTAGCCCCAACGAGAATGATTCGTGGAAAATGCTGGAGGAGATGATGGAGAACTCTGAACATTTTTACCAAGCGGTAACTTCGATATATTCAAAGTTTTAAAAATGTTTTTAATTATCAGAGTGTATGATGATGATGATTCCTCAGCACAGCTTAAACTTCCATACCGAGTCGTGTCAAGTGTCTCTGGAGCACTGAACGATGCAGCTGCAAAAAGGTATGACTTGGAAGCTTGGTTTCCTTCATCAGAGACTGAGAGAGCTTGTGTCATGTTCTAACTGTACAGATTAATTAATTAGAGGCTTAGTTTTTTTTAAAGATTTTGACTTTGATACCATGTTAGATTCGAATTTATTATGGGCTTCCAACTTAAAACCAATTGCGATAAATGGATTGGCCATAACTCTTTATATATTACTTAATGTTTCATTAAATTTCCGATGTGGAATATGTATCCGTAATAAAAAAAATCTTCTTTGGGGGATTTTTTTCGTTTCATAAAGCAAAATATATTTGATCCTTTTAAGTAATTTTATGTGGCTTTTGTTGCAGAGCAATGAGACAAAGCAGTATGTGCATATGTTGAATTCAACTCTTACGGATACAGAGAGGACCATTTGCTGCATTCTCGAGAATTATCAGCGTGACATACCTGAGGTTTTGCAGCCGTTTATGGGCGGACAGAAGTTTTTGCCCTTCAAGGGTTACCCTGTATAATTGCCGATACCAAATCCAAAAAAAAAAACTAAAGCTTGATTGATATATTATTAGTATGTGATTTTCCTTTTAAAATTTTTTTTTGTGGAACTTGCTTTGTGTTACCTGGACCTTTTATTTATCATTGGATTATTTTGCTTAGCCAATGATTGATCTCAGTTAATCGTGTTAAAGTTTGGATCAATGTAGGCAGGGTATCAAAATCCAAGCACACGATTAAATATTGTTATACATTCAATGATGTTACGATCTATACATGTTTGAGGTATACTATTCATATTGTTCATGTTGATGAATAAAAATGAAAGAATCATGCAACACAGAGTCAGTCATGGACACTGCAAAAGTCATTTAGCTTTGAATGGTGATTGTTTCAAACGTTCTCGTTTGTATTTGGCGTTTTACGTTTACAACTCCCACAAAATAACCCTGTGATTGTAGTATTCGCATTATACATGTTTTTTTTCAATCAAGAGTCGCGTGATCCTACGCAGAGATCACTGTTTTTTATTACACCATAAGCAAACAAACATAAGTAGACAATAAACCAGAGAGTTCTCTACTCCCAGAAACTCTAACATACATAACTCAATAGTTATGTATGTTGAGATACTGGTTCCATATTAAGATCTTATAATATGAGTGTTTGCCCACAGTAACGCACATGGTCTCAAATGAAACATCGTTGATACATATATTAAGGATTCATAAACGAGCATAGAGCTTGGATTAATGTTAAGAGCCCTAGAACAAGGCAAAATTGCTATCTCGAGAAATGCTAATGGAAGAAGAATTTATAACTTAAAACACCTAACACTGCATCTACTATACACTGGAAAGTAAAAAACTACCACCAAAGACTATGTTTCTTCTTCTTCTCCAAACGCTATAAAGCAGATTACACTAGAGCGTGTGAGACTATTAATTGGGGACAGAGGATAATAGCTTCTTCAGTTTTTCATATGCCATGAAGGCAATGCCAACACCAGGAGCCACTTTGTAGTATTCTGGTAAGATTCCTCTGTATAGCCCTCTCATGCCTTCTGCCTCAAATATATGTTTGAATGTTCCAAGGAGCCCCGTTTTATACACTCGAGCTCGCCCACCAGCTCCTTCCAACTGCATTCTTCTTCTCACCAGGTCCACAGGGAACGTCGCTACAAAAGTTAGATTGGTATATAGTCTAACAATTTTTCATCTAATGCATACACAGAAAAGAAAGCCATGGATAATCTTGTATTCATAACAAACCTGTTGAGGAAGCAATTCCAGAGAGACTGCCACAGCTAAGACTAACCATAACTTCTGAATCATTAGGCCTGAAAAGGGTTTTGAAGAAGCAAATTATTAAAATAGGATGAGTTAATATAGAACAAACAAACTCAGATCCCAAATCAAAGAGCTAAGCCTTCTACCTATGAGATAGCCATGATGTTTTCAGAGAGTTATATGCTGAGAAGCTGATGGCAAGGCTTGGACCAACACCCTGCAATAACAAAACAAGTGTAAAACATAGCTATATTACATCAAATAAGAACCTCAATTTCCATTATTATCCAGCTTAAAAGTTATATTCATTATCCTTCTTGGTTAATTTTTTTAAGTGTTCTGTAAGTAAAAGTTTCACACTCACTTAAACATCTTCCGATATATATGACCATGGGCATGAACTGCTTCAAATGAATCATTTCTATAGTCTTAACTGAACAGCTTATATGCAACAAGAATGCCTAGTGCATGTACGTCCATTAATTAGGTAGCCTAAAATTACCAGATCAGCCCCTTACACCATTAACTAGACACTTATATCATCTAAGAGACTCCCATCTACCGAAGCAGCCTAGGGAAAATCATAGTGGGAGGTATTGGCTAAATGGCTACCAATACTGACTATCTTAACACTGCCAAGAAGGAGTTAACAATCAAACACAGAACGTTAACAAGAGGAAGCAAATAAAAAAAGCGTACCAACAAAGTCGCACCCAGTCCTTTATATAGACCCCAAAACCCCTCTTCTCTGCAAATGGTACGGAAAGCATGCCCAACACCCTGATAATACATTGAGCTTCTCTGCAAAAAGATCAAATATAACGCATTCAGGCCAAGGGAAGTAGGTCAAGGAAAACCTTAAAATAAGTATAAAGCATCACCTTTCATCTTAATAAAAGTTACCTGAGCAGAAAGCCGTGTCCTAACAAGATCAAGAGGGTAAGTAGCTGAAGCAGCTGTCATCCCAGCTAAGCCACCACTTACAAAATGCACTAAAACATCCAAACTTGCATTTCCTTTATACCTCTTCAAGACTGGGTTCGAGTAAAAAAGCTGCCAATAAAAAGAAAGTGACAGATCAGCATGAGCTAGTTATTACACACCACACTCTCTACATAAAGAACAGAACACAACTCACAGTATTGTACTCTTCATAAGCGTAGAAGTTGACAGCAGAGTAAGGAAGCCTGTGAGCTACAGTAACCAAGTTCCCTTTCCAGAAAGCTCTAAAACCTTCCTCGTTAACAATACGAGACGCTTCACGCCAAATACTCGGACTACTCAAAATCGCAGTCTCCGATTGCATCCCTTGTATCTACCAACAACAAAAAAACAACAACTTGTCATGCGATTCATGCTTATGGGTAACAATAAAGTCTCCAACTTTAAACGCACAACTCCACAAACAAGCCAAAGTTTAGACCTTTACCTGGAACAAGATGGTGAGACGAGCGAGAGGAGCGGTGCAAGTCTTAGCGAAGGCCCCGGAGATTCCGCCGGCGACGAGATGTGAAATGGATCCACCCTGTTTCTGATTCAGCGACTGTTTATTGTTATTACTTTGTTGTTGGCAGGTTTGAGGTTGTTGCTGTATAATTTTCCTGTTTCCGGCGGCGTCTACGACGGTGTTATTCACGGCGGTGGCTGTGTGAAGAGCTCTTTGTCCTCCTTCCACTACTACGCCGACTCGAGCTTCCATAGTCATTTTCCGAGATTTGGGTCTGAGGAATTGAGTGCAGAAGTCGCATCAATTAGAAGAGATTTGGAGATTGAGATTGAGATTTTTGGAGAAATCGATGGGGGAGAAGGGAAACCCTAAAGAGAAAAACCCTTAAACCTCTGTTTGTTTGAGAAGGGAGACAAAGGGTTTATTGGGTAATAAAAAAGGTGACGCACTCACTCACGGTTGACATATAATTCAAAACGTTGTCGTATGGGTATAAAGGAACCCATCTGGCCTTGGTTTCTTTGGAATCTTTGGAAAGCTAGGAATAATAAGTTATGTTTTGAGAACAGATCCTTCTCGGAAAGCGAGGTGGTCACTAAGAGTATTAATGATGCAAAAGAGTGGGCTGCTGCCCAACGCCTCTCGGAAGGTGGAGACCAACCAAAAGAATGCCCCCCCTCTGTTCTGATCTTGCCCCAGCCATCTCGCGGTCAAATTATGTGCCATGTAGATGCAGCTTGGGATTCAATTTCTGGTAATTGTGGTTATGGTGGTTTGTTTTCAGGTGCGGAATACCTTATGATCCCCACATCAAGGGTTCTAGGCCCTTTATTTCGTCAGCTTTCATGGGAGAAGCTCTTGCAGTCATGATTGCTTCTTCGTCAAACGTCTGATCGCTAATAGTTCTATCAGCTTCAAAGGTTCTTATCAACATGATTAGAGCTAAGAAATCTCGTCCGGAACTGTTTGACATCTATCACTTTAGTTTATCTTTTGATGTAATCGCCTTTCACTTTATTCCTCGATCTTGTAATAGTGCTGCTGATGAAGTGGCTAAATCAGCTCTAGCATCTCTAAACTCATCCTCTGTAGCTGGAGAGTAACTCTGCTTCTTTTTAATATAAATTATCCTAGTTTGCCCAAAAAAAAAAAGAAGAACCACCAACCTCACCTCGTGCTATTCTTTTTTCTTTTCTTTTTGATTTATATTTTTACTTTTACTTTCATCTTTAAAATTTTATTTTCCAAAAGTATCTCTAATCAATCTCTAAATTAGTTATTTTTCTTTCAAAATAGAAAAAAAAATATTATTTATTTAAATTTTGCTCAAATGTATGTACCTCAAAAATAATTTTTTTTAGTTATACATTGCAGTAAACTCATTTATGTAATAGAGTTAATTTATTTTTACTTGATCATTAAACAGTGAGAAATTATTGAACAGACTTTTTTGAAGAATGAGTTGGTTTTATCAATAAAGTTAATAAATTTAGAGATGTTAAAAATATATTTACACTGACAATGAACTTTTAGAGCATATAGATACATCACTAGACACTAATTTAAAGTATATCCGTAAATTTATGTGTGGTTGGTTTAGAAATTAGAATAAAACCATTTTAAGGTTTTTGAGTTTGGTTTTTACGTCCACATTTCGATAGTACTTAATATTAGTTTATTACATATCGATCTAAAGCCATACTAAATAAATAAGCGTACCAAAACACTTAGTAAACGAACAAAAAAGGAAGCAAACGCACATGAAATGGTGATCACATAACCAAATATACAGCGATGCATGTTACGTTACATATACTTCGACGTATTACCCACCGAGGCTGCCTCAACGTCATCGCCACCGTCAGCAACAGCTAGATTTTTTGATTGCACACTCTTATAAGTATACCTTCTGGCTACAACCACAAAGAAGCATATATTTACAGCGGTCAAAGCGGCTAGCGCCCAGTAAAAACGGTCCAAGCGGCTGCTATTAAGATCTTTCCCAAACAAGCTCTTCCCAGAGATTCCCTCAGCTAAACGATCAGTAACCGTTATCAAAATATTGTTGACAAAGCTAGCCGCTCCAATCACACTAAGGTAAAAGGCTATGCCCAAACTTCTCATTGAGTCAGGGACTTGGTCGTAGAAATACTCT
The DNA here is from genome assembly GCA_905132765.1 of Moricandia arvensis. Lineage (NCBI taxonomy): Eukaryota > Viridiplantae > Streptophyta > Magnoliopsida > Brassicales > Brassicaceae > Moricandia > Moricandia arvensis. Next base: position 114,469 of record CAJHQP010000814.1, on the reverse strand, counting down.
TGAAGACCCACAAGAGTCAAAGCGTCCGCGATGCCTATAACTATGTATTGAGGAGCTAACCATATAACACTCATGACCATGTGATGTTGCTTAGTATTATCCAATCTTTTCTCTCTACTAGAGCAGCTATAACCATGGTTATTAAGGAGAAAACCATACCGGTTCCGATTCTTTGTAGAATGCTAATACCTCTTTCGTTTCCCGTGACACGTCTCAAGAGAGGCACGAGGAGTTTCTCGTAGAGTGTTAAGGAGATGAGCATGGAGAGAGCTACGAGGGCGAACATGGACGATGGAGGAACTATGAAGCTGTGACCTATACGTCGGTCCATGATAATGGCTTGTTTGATGAAGAATGTTGTGCCTTGAGTGGCGCATATGCCAAAGGCTAAGGTAAAGAACCAGATTGGGATCATGTTGATGAGTAGCTTTAGTTCTTCTACTTTTGTTATCGTTGCGAGTTTCCATGGACTCTCCTTCTCAGCCATAGCATTCTCGCTTCCTCGGTTTTCGATTATCGCTGCTTTGTCTAAAAATCTGCAAACCGTATAAATTAGTTCCATGCAAAATAAACCTGAAATGGATTATAGTTGGAAATTCACTGTTTCATCGAGTAAATAAATTAATAGAAATAAATAAAAATTAAGCCAAGTCCAGATATCCGTAAAAGTTAAAACTAAAACTAAACCAAACGGATTTAATTAAACAAAAAAACTATCATATAGTTATATTTTTAGTCTAGATTGTGTATTTGAAAAGAAAAATCGAATTCAAATGGAACAGGTAACAAGACCACAAATCTACCCATATATATATATATATATATATATATATATATATATTTGGTCAATTAACATCTTATCTAAGCTAAATTAAAGAAATAACGGTCAATTAATAAAATATGTATCTTTTTGTAACAGATGGAATATAATCAGATATTCAAACCGAACCTAAACCGGAATTGAACATATATATCTCTAGCTGTAACTTGCACTAATGAACTTACGTAAGATTGTTTGTCCTGGAAAGAAACCGTCCCTTAGTATACTCTTCTCTAGACAACTCATGAAGAAGAGAAGAATCATCTGGACAAGAAAGATGTCTTTTGGAAATAGCAGCAACAAAGACTTGCAACATCGGGGTCAACGGGCTACCGACAGGTGGTCGATAACGATAGAACGGTCTACCCACAAGGAAGATCATAAGCGATGTAGCCATGACTACAGTGAGTATGATACCAGCCACACCCCAACCAATACGGTCTTCTATATAGACGATCACAGTCACCGCGGTTAAAATACCAGCGCAAAGACCGGTGCTCCACCAGTTAAAGTAAGACATCTTCATCATGCGTTCTTCAGGATGGTCGTCTTCGAATTGGTCAGCTCCAAAGCTCTCAAGGGATGGCTTGTGACCTCCTGTGCCTATGGAGATCAAGTAGATTGCAATGAAGAAGGCTATTTCGTGGGCTTTTCTTGGCTCAACACACATTTCTTCATGACAAGCTTTCAATCCCGGTATAAACCAAGACAGTGTTAATAGAATCAAACCCTGTAGATTAAAATAGAAGAAAAAAATCAACAAAGATTGGAATACAAGAGAGACAAACCAACAAGATTTGACTGATGAAAAAATAATTATACAAATAAGGTATATATTTTAGAACGTGGACGTCTCAAAATACCTAAAAATTTCGTGAAAATATATCAGAAATATTTTGATGTGTTACAAGATTTACATAAAATAAGGATCCCAATAAAAATTTATATCGGAAGTTTGTTTGAATGCATCAGTGTTATGATATTATCGAATCGGTTCTGAGTGTACATATGCAAGATGTGCTACTACAAAAGACCCAAAACAAAATAACATAAGAAAATGTATATAAAATAATCTTCTTATAGCTTTTTTAGCAACAAAAATAATTGATTAAGTAGGAGTTATTACCATAAGGTAGATGATGGTTGCAAGTAGGACAGTGGCATAACGGCCAAGGTAAGCATCGGCGACGAAGCCTCCAAGAAGAGGCATCAAAGTAGTGACACCAGACCAGTAGTTTGCATTTCTTACAGCCATCTTAAGATCTTGGTGAAGAATGGTCGTTAAGTAGACCACTAAGCTCGTAGCGATCCCAAAATAACTTAGCCTCTCACTGAACTCGATTGCTGCATGTAAATATATATCAAACCATAAGATTATAAATGTAAATATCTCATACCACTTGACAAATTTTGATATACATAGTACATACCAATGATGAAGAGTGCAGCTCGCCAAGCTCCGGTTCTAGCCCGAACCGGAATCTCTCCTCTACTATCGAGAGAAGAGTCAAGAACCCATCTCTGTTGATCATCGTACGAATCTTGAAGCTTTGTATCAACCTTGTTGTGCTCCATAGTTTTTTTTTTGTGTTAATGATTGAGAGAGAGAGAGGACTGTTGATGGCTGATGTGTTAGTGGAGAAGCAAGCTTGGTAGCCTTGGTTCTCTTTATAATGAGTAACATTAGGTATGTTGACTCTTCTTGCTTAGTGCTTCAAGATTCTTTCGATGGAATGTACCACAAAAAGACACGTTAATTCATTCAAAAAAAAAAAGACACGTTAAGTTGAAAAATAGTGTAACGTAATTCCCGCTCGTTTATAAATCTATAAATAGCTAACATTTATTTTCACCGGGTCTTTCAGTTTTAAGACTAACCATATCTTTAGCGTTAAGTGTAACGTCTATACAATAATACAGGGAAGTAAATGATGGTTAAGTTTTGGTTACCCTCACATAAGTACAAATCTTGGTGTGATGTGGTAATCTTTTTTCCAAATGGTCACTTTCAGATTGTAACTTGTGTGGCTTTGTGGACCTAAGGTGTCATATAAATTAAGTTCAAATTTCCATTAGCTCCAAAGTTCAAAAGAACTAGAATTAGCTAGAGTTACCAAATGAATTGAACCAAAAAGAAAGAAGGATAGAATTGGCAAGTGAGTGAGAGATGGAGACAAGAAACTTCAGATTTGATAGAAGATTTTTATGAACTACAAATACTATTGAATCAAGAAAGATCTGATGTCCAAGTTTGATTAACTTTGAGCTACAAATAAATTTACACTCCAAAAGAAAGTGAAACCAAAGATAAAGTAACCGTCCGCATTAAATAAAACTTAGCATCCATTAGTTCTTGTGCAAATATTTACAAAGAATCTTATAGTGATTATGAAAGATTCATATCATATGGGTGTGATGCATATAGTTTAAAGATTCTCTCGTTGTGTCTATTTAGAGACATCTCCCTCTTGGCTACCACCAAAATCAAAGTACCAAAACATTATTACTGCCTTACAGAAAACTTGTCACTCAAACGATTCCAAAGTACCAAAATAATTGGTCCAAAAGATTCGGGATAAAGCCTCTTCTAGCCCTCTAGGATCTGATCCTTAATATCTTTTTTTTTTTAATTCTTTCAAAAAGAAACTCAACTCCTTGTTTGAGAAGTAGAAAGAAAGATTATTAGTTAGAAAAATATTACCCAGAAATAGGTAAGATTACATAGCAATGAATCATCGTTTCTGAGATCCCTTATATTTTCTTAAAATCATACCTAAAATTCAACAACGACAAACATTTGCACCCACATTTGAAAATTATTTTTTATTATAGTCTCATCTATTAATAGTGTTGTTAACCACTACCACCACATGTTACACGATGAAGATTGTACTTTATTACTATTAAGTCTATATATAATCACTCACGAGAAAGGGGAAAAAGGAAGAGATACACTTAAGAGTAATCATATAACTCCCAACTTCAACGGTAATAATCACATGTTATTTATTTAGGGGGTTAATTGTGCTTAATACTATAACCACCATCAAAATTAATGACATTATCATTGTCATCTACTTCTAGAGTGATCTGTATAGCCTTATTTTATAGAAAGAAGGAATCATATGGTTAGGAAGTAAAAGGACCAACCCAAAAGTTTTAAATTAGTGAGTTTTTAGTGGCTGTGGCTAGCTTATTGGTGATCATTGCCAAGAGAAAAGTTGTCAATGGATATGCTACCAAAACCAAATGCACCATTCCCAAATCTTGAATACTTAATTGAGAGTTCCAATAGTAATTAAAAACAATTAATGTTTGGATTAAGAGTCAACTCTTATCATGTATGATGAACTAATGGAAATCTGAGGCTATAGTTGAGGAAAGTGAATTACCTTTTCCAGTAGTGCTGCTACCACCAATGACTTATTATCATTATCTAGCTATGACTAAGCAATTCGAAATACTACTTTAAAAAAAAAAAAAGAGGAAATGGAGACATCAAGGTTTTTAAATGAGTCTGAATCGGATTGTTTTTGGTACTACGTTAGACGAGTCAGGTCGTGGATTATTATTTGTTATTGTAAAATAAAACTGGAATAAATTTTGTGTATTACTATTTTCTATTTTGACTCACATAACTTAATATATAGACTATATTATAATGTTTCATTTTCAGTGAAATCGAAAGAAATTATAGACACATTGAACAAATGGGCTTTAAATTCCTAACACCCTTCTTTAGTCACGGTTGGAACGAGCTTTATAAACACTCATAGAATATATCTTCAAGCTATTTTTTTTTCTTTTGATAATCCAGGTATCTGGACCTCTCACTTATTCCGACTATCCCATCGTGTCCAACCGAAACTGGCGAGGAAAGTCATGTTAAATTCGCTGTGGCCGGGACTCGAATTCGTGATGGCGGACACCTCAGCCGATGTTTCTTTACCACCAGACCACGAGGCCCGGCTATATAGTTTTTAATATATATTCATATGTAGTGTCTACAATAATTGAATAGAACCGAAGAAGTGAATTAACTACTACTCAATGCTTCGTTTTGGATGAGTCTTACTCTTATTTTTCTTGTTCTTCACTACACAGTTCATAATAAATCTTTTAACCTAAATTCAGTCAATCATTTGTGGTTAGCAAGAATTAAACTGGGCATGGTAAGCTAACTTATCAATTTGTGGGTGTTGAAATATCAAACTATCTGGATTTTATGTCCTTTCTGATCACCACCACAAACAACAAACGTGATTATTCTCTAGCGATAGGACCACCAATAAGATTATCCGGCGAAAGGAAACTCAAATTAAATACGTATAGTGCATGCATGCTTTCACAAGAAGCCTTGTTAAGGTCTCTATCAAGAATCAATACTATTTTGTCCCAACGAAGAATAAATTGCAAATGATGAACGTGCTTGATTTTATTTTTTGGAATTTATAAGTTACCTTAGAGATTATGTTGTTCTTTCAATGACATGCCCTTTTCCTACCAAATTTGTGATCAAATACTCTTAAAACACTTAACTTATGTTGTTCTTGTTTGAAAATGATTTTGGTGATAAGAGATTAGATTTCATATGATATTTGATTGAAAAGACTTCTGAACTCCTTCCACTAAGTTGTTAAGATGTTTTGTGCTAGAGTATTTTCATTCATAGATTTTAAATAATATCAACTTTAAATAAATATAAAGTAAGAGAGACGAAACGAATTTGCAGAAATGTTATACTAATGAAAAATCTTAAATACCAATTGTATCTGTAGTAGTTTTTAGTTAATTTTAATTATTTGTCAATTATTTTAAAATATTAACTTTTTGCTTGAAATATTTTTTAGATATTATATTAAGAGCGTGCTCTTATGCATTGACGAAATAATAGAAATTAAGTGGGTCATAAAAACATATGTTATATAACCAAAATGAAAAGTATTTGGTTGAAAAGTGAAGATATATCATACACTCGACCTGCTTTGGTGACGATATATGATCATCACCATACAAATTCTACAATTATCAAAGGGAGCAGGTCAAACCAACCGACCTGCTTTGGAATGAGTTACTTAACTAAAACTTTAAGAGCATCTTTAATGGTAATTTCTCACAAAATTTTTCACCAAAAATAATAATGAAAAAGAAAAAAAAAATACGAGAGAGAAAAAATCGAGAAACTCTTAAAAAAATGTTTGAAAGACTGCCCATGACACTTGTCTTCTTCTTTTTTATAGAAACCTTTTTATCATCAAATTTTAATATTGAAAAACTCACTTTAAAAAATTCTATCAGTGATTATGTTCTAATGCACTTATCTGGAAGAATAAATGTCATGATATTAACAACGTATGCATACGCAAGGATAAATACTAATTTTCATAAATAATTTTTTTTATCCACTAATATACATTTTTAAGTATAGCTATTGAAATGTTAGAATTGCAAATGAACTTTAATGCTAGAAATAAAAATAAGATAGTTACGTTTGATGTTGTTTTCAAAATATGGTATCTGTGTTAGGTAATCAACAAGCACCAGTGGTCTAGTGGTAGAATAGTACCCTGCCACGGTACAGACCCGGGTTCGATTCCCGGCTGGTGCAACTATTTTTATTTTTCTTGAAACTTTTGGATTTTAATTAATATTTGAGATTTTAGGCTTTTTCATCTGATTTAGACAAGCCCGAACTTGTTTCTATATAAGCCAATAGCCTATGATGCTAAACCAAGTATCTACACATACACGGTTGGATCTTTCTGAATCTCTCCCTTCCCGATTTCATCACCCCCATTGTAAAGCATTGACAACTTCAACTGCTTACTTTGATTCATTGTGTCATGAAAGTTTTGTTTTTAAAGTGTATTAGAAAATGAAAACTTATCGCCGCCCATATTTGAATTCCGTTTGGTTAGAGATGAAATGGTTGCATCTTCTCTTTGATACTACTACTTTGCTTCTAGTTATAATAAAGATTATATTGGTGAATAACTTAGTGGATTTGCAAGCTTTGGTGCCTGCAGTCTCAAACTTTGGAGTTTTTACTTCTAATCAAACATGTGCTAAACATGGAGCAACCTTTGATAGTTCATAGGTCGAATCAAACATGTGCTTGACAACTCTCTTTTCGTTAAGAAAACATAGGGTGAAATCATTTCATATATTATTGATATAGTTACTAATTACAACCACACTGATACATATAGAACATTACCATTATTCATATAATATACGATACATGAGGATAGGCTTTTAGGGTGTAGTAGTGAATTCCAAAGCTTCATCATAAAGCCTATTAATCTCCCTTTTCCTCAGCTCTTCATGGAAGTGTGTATGCTATAAGGAACACACACAAAAAAAAACATATAATATTAATAATTGTTAATATTGTACGTATAGTTTTGGTAAGTCACGTCTGTTCTAGACTTCTAGTTACTGCATGAAACATTAAATTAGGCCATCTTATCTTTGAATATAAAGCATAGCATAATATACATATATATAACATGAAGTACATTTACATGTTAATACTTACCTCCGCACTTGTAACCTACGGGGCGGTTAGCGAAGTTGCAGCGTTTGGGGATAGTAAGGGCAACCTCCGGCTGCACGCCTGAGGCTTTAGCCGTGTCGGAGAGAAGAACGGCGCAGAGACATTTAGGATTCTGAGAGAATCTTTTAATCTGAGCACAACAACCTCCAGGCACGGCCGCGTTAGCGTCCTGAGCCGCGCCTACACATGGGGCCAGCTTCATCGCCTCATTGTCAGGAGAAGATCTACCGCACTCTCCTGCTCCGTCTACAACTGAACCGACAAGGAGGATAAGGCCAAGAACGCAGAGAAATTTCATAGAAGATGCCATTATGTTTTGTAGGGGAAGATTTGGTAAAATAGTGAGATTATATTGTGTGTTAGATCTTTGTTTGTGTGTTGACATTGATTCTTGAATATGTGAATTTATAATAGCATGAGATTTTGTCTTTAGGTTCTAAGGCACTGAAGGTAGTGGAGTAAGCACTTGAGTGAGGAAGAGGTAGTGTTCTTACCAACAACAGAAGTTTCCAGGTGTTGATGTCCGAGAGATCACTGCACAAACATTTTCTATTTCTTAATTTGATTATCAAATGGGATGGTGGGTTTGTGGTAGTTGTGTCATCACCGACCTTGTAGCTTTTGTATTATGTTAATGGTACATCATAACAAGCTTTTTTTATTTGTTTTTTGAAGTTTTGCAAAAGTTTGTGGGTATACTAGAGCATGTTTGGACTAAGTATTGTGCTAGCCCATTAATAAGATTTTAGCCCAGTATTCTTGTGATTATCCTCAGGCCCAGCTTGTCTCCCACATCTCTATAAAATGACCTAGATCATCTGGTGAAAAATAAACCAAGATCACCATAAATCTGTATTTTTAACAAATGTTGCAGAAATTGCTGGACACTAGTTAAAGGCCTTATAGGGGATTAGTATCTACACCATCTAGAACCATTCTATTTAAAAAATTGTTATAAAAATCATTTCATTTTGTGACTGATTCGATTTATATATCTTTTCCGGTCGTGTTGTGCAGTATACTAATTATTGTTAATGTAACTTATCCTTACAGATATTCAGATAATTGTTTTCATAGTCAATGGCCGGATGAAAAGGGACCGACCTGGCTATCTATATGATTTTCTGTCACCTAATCTTGTTGGATATAACAAATTATTCATATGACCTGACCACATTAGGGATTGATACCTAAATCACATGGAGTCATTCAGGAAAACACACACCGAAAATAATTGAAATAATCAACGAGGAAACAAAAAGTTAGATAACCAAACTTTGTTTTCGATGATGCGATGTAATAATATATTGATATGATATCAAATACAAATACAACAACAAGGTTCTTTTATTCATTAAAATGTTCCTTTTATTAAAAGCACAAACAGCGATGATTGTTTTGGTATGAAGACAGCTTTATCTAGTGAGAGTTGCTATCCTTGACAACGGTGACAGGGCAAGGAGCGTGCTGAATCACGAAGCTGCTCACACTTCCCATTATTATCCTGTTTGGCCAAAATACATTTAGAAATGATTTCATTTCACACTTACAAAAAAAATACTACTAGTAATAAACTAAAAGTTAAATTCGAAAGAATAAAGAAAGGGTACATGTATAACCAGATGACAAATGTTGCCCTTGAAAGACCCAGGAATAAACGACAGGTGTGTTAAACAAAAAAGATGTAACCAGCTAAGCATACAATAGATTAGATTCTTAAAAAGAAAACTAAATAGTTTTTTTTTTTTAACTATGAGATAAAGACAAAAAACTCAAAGCTAAAACCTAATGAGATGACTTTAATTTTAGATTGTAAAACCATAGACTCAAAGCCAGTGGTATTTGACATTGTCTTTTAGCTATAACGAGCCATTTCAATTTTCGATCATGGACATTATAAACCTTAATCACCCTAACATACTATCTATCCAGTTCTAATGTCGTATACAATGATCAAACCTAAGCAATAATGACATTTTGGTTACAAGATTTCAGATCGCATCGAACGAAAAGTGTTTTTAATAAATAAAGTAAAAAAAAAGAAAACCTTCGAAGGGCACTGAGTCCTCTGCTTCCCATGACAATAGAATCAAGTTTGAGATCTTCAACAGCATCAACCAGCGCCTCTCTTGCATCTCCCCAGTATAATTTCGTCACTACATGCACCTATTATTATAACCAAATCACTTATTAATATATGTTGCAAAAAAAAAAAGAATTAAAAATAATCAGAAATGAGTTTTGATTAGGATCAAGAAACACATTTATAAAAAAAAAATATTAGCAAACCTCTTTCTGCCTTGAACCAGTGTCAAGCATGTCAAGAACTGGGATATCAATCTTGACACCATACTTCTCCATGATCTCCGGTTCTCTAAACTCCACCAACGGTATGAGAGCTGCAACACCATATTAAACCGGATTAGACCGACATTTTAACCGCAAAAGTTGCCTAAACCGGAGGAGTAAAGAGAAAAAAAAAAGACTTACGAGAACCGGATTCGAGCCAGGCAGAGTTAACGTCAGAGGTTGGTAAGGTGTGGATGATGTAAAGAGTGTCTCCTTTATCAGCTAAGTTCTCGAAAGCCCATTTAAGTGCGTGCTTGCTGCTCTCCGAGAAATCCATCGCGATTCCGATCTTCCTATCTTTTGTCATCTTTCTTGATTTTCTTGATCACACTTTGAGATTTAATCTTTTTAAAAAAGAAAAGAGATGGATGGTGAAGAGTGGTTACTTCGAATGTATATAGGACTTCAAAAGGGGAGGAAGATGAATGTATCTCAACCGTCCCTTTTATTAAATCGTATGGTAGTATGCCAAAGTATGAGATATGTTGTAATGAATAAATCTATTAAAAATTGCTAATAAATTTATATGATGTACTAAATAATACTTGTTTCATAAAGTTACATGATTTAAAAACTTTAAATGTATTTTTATTGCCAATGTATATTTTAACTAATAATTATTATTATTTCTAAATTTAAAAACATTAATTTTATTAATTAATTTTTTATTAGTTTAATATATATAAAAAATTATAAAATTTGTATATATTTATTACATGTTTTATTAATACATGTGAAAAACTAAAATATGTATCATATTAAAGCAAATGGAGTGCTAAATAACAAAGTAATCCCTAAAATATAATTAAATTTAGCATAATATTTCAATATAAAAAAACTTAAATGTAATATACATATAATATTTCCACACTGATTTGATTCCATTAAAAAAAGAAATGTATTGACCTTTTAATTTTTTTATCTCATTACATTATATAAATAGAATTCATTTCCTTCTATTATTGAATTAATATTTCTGGTGATAATTTTATATTCATTTTAATAATTCTATTCACCGTTGGAATAGGATCGACATGTGATCAATGAGTTGTAAGCACGAAGGATCATGACTCATCATGAACGTACATGTTCTAGATTTTTATACATTTTCTATATAGATATACATGATTAACACTGTAATTAATTAAGTCTGTTGCAGATGTTAAAATGAAACCTTAATACCTTATGATTCCTTTCTCGTGAAACAAATCCTGAATAAAATACACGTCTACACCACCCAAGTACCCAACATAAGGACTTTTATGAGTCCTTATTCTATACAACTTAGTACTTATCGAGAAAAGGAATAACAATGGAGGTATAACCACTATTATGTATAAATCCTCTTTTTTACAATGTAAGTAAAATTAGGTTAATTAAAAAGCTGTTATCCTTCAAAAGTATCATTTGATATATACATTAGATTAATCTAAACAGTAGCAAAAAGACTACATTATTTAATTTGTCACACGTTATTTAATAAATACAAAATTATATTGAAATGTGAAAAGAAAATATTTTTTTAAAAAGATCTTCTAAAACAACTTCTATTATAAAACAAGGGAAGTACTAGATAATTCCAAAATCGAGTTTTCCTAAACTCGAGAAATACATGAGTCTGCGTGAAAGTAAACATGTCACAACCCATGTAACTAGCCTGGATATAAATAGCTTATCCTGAGGAGTATACAGACGATTTTTTCCTGCTCAGCATCCCCTGACAACATCATTTGTGACCCGTTGATCAGCAGCTCATGTAGCTCCCAGTTGGCTCGGTCTAACCGACAGAGCTCCAACATCGTCATTGTGAACTTATCATGTAGATAGCCACTACTATAAAATATAAATGATAAAGTTTTCGTTTCATGTGCGGCTCTACGTTTTCTAGCTGATTAAAGGGATTCTTATACCAATACATGCTAAAAATATACAAACAACTATTCTTTAAGAAAGTCGCTTAATAAGATAAGGTTAGCCAGCCAATCAAACCATTTGGTTTTCTAATTCAGGTTTTGATTCAGTTAACATGTTTTGGTTCTAAATTTCTAGCTATGATTACCAACGGAAGTATCATTAACTGTTTTTTATCTTTTCATACATTTTGAATATTAGAGTCTCTAGACAAAAGAATGATTAGAATCGAATTTGAAAATTTTCAAATTCGAGTTCAAATCTGAGTATCTATGGATATATGTCGATTTCTTGGATGGAGGATTAAAATAGTTGACGTTGCAGCCATCTTTAAGACCCAACCGGCAACCAGTATGCTTGCTGCCTAGTCCTAATAGTTATGTTTTTATATGGCTAATTAAATGGGCTCCTTGAAGTACATTTGGGCTGAGTTATCTTGCCTCTCTTACATGGGCCTTTATTGGGGTATTTAATGAAACATCTTATCTTCCAAGTGTTAATGAATCCTAAAGAAAATACATTTGTAATTTGTTTTCAATTGATTAAGAACCATATCCAAAGAATTGTGAATGTGTCCCAACAAATTGATAAGTACTTGGGTTAGGGCAAGCAGATAAGCTCTAGAACCAGCTTATAAATGAGGTTATCAACTTAAACTGTTGGAAGGCCCAAGTTTTTGTAAGTTGGCTAAACGAATTAGTCATAATATATGGATTGAGATCCACATCACAATACGACATAACATTACAGATCAAAGTTTTATTAATCCTATATCACCTTAAGTGTAAGTAATATATTGTTGTTTTTGGCTGATAATTTTCATGTTTAACACATTACTGATATCATTATTCATTTCTATCTTCAATAAATAAATCTTTTCAAAAATATTTTTTCAAGAGGTAAAAAAATTCTTAGATTAATTAAAACTCTACATTTCATATTTCAAAACTCCACTATACTCCTTAACTCTAAACTCTAGGTTTTAAACTAATTGATTTTATGATTATAAATATATTTTTTTAAAATATAAAGTAAACATGAAAACTAACATGAAAATTTTTCATTTGGCTTTTGAAAAAAAAAAAGGAAAAAATATCATTACAGTTTTGCATAAGTGAATAATACTATATTCGAAATAGACAAAAGGAATAAAATATATATTTGCTGCTTTAATTACAACGAATTAGATTTAGATTAGTTGGATCGCACATGTTTCTTTCACGTGCGTAGGCTCCACTCTTCACATGCAACCACGCAGGACCAAGCCCTAATTTCTCAAAACCTTTAAAACACAAAACTTTAGAGTGTGTAGTGATAGATCTTCGCATGTTTTTGCTTGTAATGTAAGCTACTTCATTGCATAGAAAAGTTCTACAATAGCTATGATTAACATGTTCTAATTGTCACCAATCGTCTTTTTACACAACAACCATATTTTGTTGATAACATTAATTTATCTTAGTTTAATTCTTCAAGAAAAACTTCACATATTAATTTCCAAAACAATACTATATGTATAACAAATAACACAACTTGTGGCTGGACACTGGTCAGCCAAATAATCGATCATTAAATTAACCATAACTTTTAAATAACGGAGAGATCAAATATTTTTTAGTCTCCAGCAAAGTACAATACATATACTATCTAAGGTCTCAAGAGCAATTCCAAAGAGAGTTTTTGAAAGAGTATCTCACCCTAAAAGAAAATTAAAAATAAAAGAAAATTAAAAATAAAAGTAAATTAAAAGAGAAATTCACAATGTATTTCATCTCAGCAACTATGAGAACCTCTAAGACGATGTTCATTGTGGAGTTTTTAGATGAGGTTCTTAACTTTTGATTGTTCATTTTTTAATTTTTTTTTTACTTTACGGTTAAGAACCGACTCTTAAAACTCTTATTTAAGAGGCTCTTAACAAAAGTTAATAACTCCACCTAAAAACTTTGCAATAAACATGGCTTAAGAACTTCTAATGCCATGTGTCATCCAATCAATAACTCAATCTTCTAAAAATAATTAAATTTATTTATATAATTATACAATATTATAATATTATAATTTTAGAGATAATGGATGAAGCTGGTCTAAAGTATAGACATGGTTATCTTTTTAGTAAAAAAAGTAAGGATCTGCATATTTGCTGGCTCTAATGGATCAACCATATATATGAATATATGTTTCAACTCACAACTATAAAGAAATAGTTAAATATACGAGGTAACAGGAGAAGGTACCTTAAGCTTTTATCAAAAAAAAAGACAAGAGAAGGTCCCATGTGGTCATATGGTTGGGAATAGAAGCTGCAGACAACGATATTTTAATTTTCCAAAACAAACAAAAAGGTCTATAAAAAGAGTAAAATGAGATGAAGCAAAGGAGAGTAAATTATGGAAACAGACAAGCTTAAGTCACCACCCCGAAACACTCCTTTATATGTCGCTCAAGCATGCATAATTATTTGATATTTTTTCATCGTGATATTGTTATTGTCACCGAAATCAAAGTGGACTCCACCATCCACCCATAAAAACAAGATAACGAGAAGCAATAATTAAAGAACAAAAAAAAAAATCATTGTTAAAATCATGTACAGTCAAGATTTGTGTCCATTTTCAGGCTTCCTCGTGGAGTTCATGTGATGCATCATGCATGATTCATCTCTGATGTCGAATATCGTATGTATACTCTTTATCTTGCGATGCTGGTTTATGTATTTGTGAATCAGAAAATAGAATGTTTCATGTTCTACTGGAAACTAATGTTTTCATCACAAAAGATCTCATTTTACTTAAGTTGTCTGTATAATACTCCCTCGGTTTCATGTCAGTTTAGACTTTTTATTTTGTTTTAAAATAAGTATCATTCTACAATACCGATACAACTTTGTACATTAAATTCACTTTTTACCCTTTTAAACAATCAATAAATTTTATTTAAATCATTATCATTTAATTAATCATACGTAAATATATTAGTCTATTATACAATTTTCTTAATCTCCGTGAAAAGTGTCAAAGTGACACTTATTTGAAACGGAAGGAGTATGTTTCAAGAAAAAATTACGAGGTTTTATCTTTTAGATGTCCTACTTTGCAGAAAGTAAATAGCTAAATGACTCTTTACATTTTTCATATGTTTGTTATATGTGTGTTTATAAATTTTCAACTTAAAACTAATTAATATGATCAATAAACTAATTCCTTTTCTTTTTTTGTAACACTATCAATAAACTAATTCCTGTTTTGTATATTAATATCGTATATCTTATCCTAGAAATAGAATTCCATGAAAGTATGAGAGCAAAAAATGTTGACTTAAATAAAGTGATCCAAGTAAACTTTGTTGCCGAGTCAGAAAGTCAATGAAGCTAGAATCACACTATTTCGAATGTGTGTGCAAGCTTATTGTCAAGAGGAATCCAAAGTAATACATGAGATCCTTGAACCAAATTACCTTAATATAGCAACTGAGTTAAAAGAACCCGTTAAAAGATTCTTACATATAAACCCTAAGACAACTATTAGCACACAACTACAAAATTAAACACAGACAGAATGTCAAGAACACCATTTATTATAGTTTTGTCATCATTCTATAGCGACTTTTGCAAGAAATATAATAAGCCAAAACTGGTGTGTGTTCTTGTTTTCTTTATTTGGGATCAAAGGCCACCTAGACCTTTAATTAGTATATCAACAGACAAAGACAGGAAAACATGTAATGCACGTATACTGGCCCGGGAATAAAGACCCATCCACAATTTATATTATGTATTTTTGGGTCATACATTACGGTGTATGTTGTAATTTTTATTAATTAAAGGTAGGGAAGCTGATTTAATCGTATAATTAAACCAAGTTTATTGGCCGTTTTCTGATTTTAGGCTAAGCAACGATAATGGAGTGGGATTTTTCACGCCAATTAAACATATGGTCAATAATAGTATACTAAGCTTTCCTCAAAAAAATGAAATTTATAATTGAGTTGGTAGTAAGTAGTGGTTTGTTTTTATAGTGATAGGTCAAAAATAAGTAAGAAGAAAAACGATGTTGTAATAATGCCGGTTTATCTTTCGGCAGAAAAGAGAGATTGTTACTAATACTTGAGAGAAAATCAAGAGATGAAAGCTCTCTTTCTGCTTCACTTTATTTTCATTTTGCGGAAATGTGTTCTTTGATTCCGGAAAGTTTGTGGGAGGCCAATCACAGTATTTACATCATTATCATCATCTCCTTTAAACACTAAGTAATATAATGTAAGAAAAACTAACCCACATGTGAAGTAATATAGGCATGAAACAGTATGCACAACAGCACAAGTGGAACTGTAACTGAGCTATCGTCAAGCTAACCCACATGTGAAGGAAAATGTCTATAATTTGTGTGTATTCCTTAGAATTTTCTAAAACGTGGTATAGTAATGTGAATTTAACTACATAAATAAAATGAAAATAAAATATGTTATTTTACTGATAATATCATTTAGTGATTTATTAATTAAAATAATATAAAAGAATATTTGAAGTTGTATTTATGTAAAACAAATTAAATTTACAATATATTTATGTTTAATTACAAACTTGAATTAATTAAGAATAGTAATTGACTATATTATTAAAATCATAATAATATATTTAAAATAATTGGTATAACACTGTTCATATAATATTAAATTTTGTGGGATTGCATTATTTTAGTATCTTGTAAAAATGAAATTACACAAAATTTGATATTTCGATGTTTCATTGAAGTTAACCTTAACCAGACATGCATGCACAAACTGTTTATATATGTATAGTTGTATAAATAATTATACAAATGCCTTATATTATTTGAATGCCTTATATTATTGGAAAATTGCCAAAAATACCACTTTCCTTGTACTACTTTTCAAAAATAATTTAATCACTTTTACTCTTGTTTTTTTAAAGAAAAAACACACTTATAACCCTTGGGTTAATTAATACAAGACTTAGGGTTTAGAGTTAAGGGGTGGTGTAGGGTGGGGGTAGGGTTTAGGAATTTAAAATTTATGATTCTAATTAATTTTAAAAAAAAATCTCCTTAAAAAAATGGTATTTTTAAAAATGTCTCTTTAATGAAAGTAAAAATAAAACATGGTATAAGGAAAGTGGTATTTTTGAAAATTCTCTTATATTATTTGAATGCCTTATATTATTTGAATGCCTTATATTATTTTGTACTCTGTAACTTTTTCTATTCCAAGAGTAAAATTGATATGATAAAAATTAGTTTGTTTGATCCAAACTAAGTTTAGTATAAAGTGAAATTAGTTGCAATGAATAATTATTTGTATAGGAAGATGGATTATTATTGACTATAAATTAGGATATAATCTAGAGAAATTGCTAATAATAGTACAAATTAAGTATCATTTTACAAAAATATCTTCAATCAAAAATATATTAACATTTGGGTTTATGTTTTAGTGATTATTGTTTTAGGTTTAGTGTTGAAGGGATAAGGTTGAATTTCTATATATTTTATAAATATTTTAAAAAAATAATTTATTTTATATTAACCATAATTTAAAGATATTTTTAAAATTATCATTCATGAAAGATAAATTTATAAAGTAATATCAAATTTATGATAGAATTATAATTTATTCTATAATTTATTTAAATATTATCAACTAAATTTGAATTTCTAAATATGTAAAACTTAACAAATTGCTTAATTTTCAAATCTTCGCGTTAGGTTGGATAAATCTAAAATATTATCTGAAACGCGTATATGTGTACACAAACCATTCAAGTAGATAAATACAAAAACATTTCTCTTTAATTGTCAACCATTGCGACAGACATCATATGTTCTTTTTTTTTGTCAGTGACATCTCATGTTTATCCTTGTGCTAATTAGTCGACTAAGCTTTTGATTTACATAATCTCCTTTATAATTTATGAAATTTATTTTTAGAAGAAACTTTAAAATTGTATTTAAATGAATATAAAGTAGTGGGAAATGGGGTGGAATAACTTGCAAGCGAAGAATCACGTCCCGTTCCCCGTTCCGCCAAGTGGGTTCTGAGATAGAGCCAAATGTCACATATTGACAAACTCAACTAATTGTAACATGACACGTGTCTTTGCCACGTCACGTTAATGTGCATTGCATTTGGGAAAATCCATCTTCCACCTGGTTTCGGCACCGTTATTAGAAACCCAACGGAAATTCTTTAAAAATGAGGGGCAAAATCGTCATTGGATATCGAGAAAGTACACATCAAACGTAAATAAACGCGCTTTCCACGACGGTAAGTCTTGATGTGACACCATACCTTCAGCTAAATTACGTTAGTAGCCCTATCCCTACCGGTATACTATTCAGTCTTTTCTATAATAAACTGTTTTTTGTGGTAACGTACACCATACCTTCAGTTAAATTACGTTAGTATCCCTATCCCTACCGGTATACTATTCAGTCTTTTCTATAATAAACTGTTTTTTGTGGTAACGTATTTTTGTTATATAGTCATTTGAAATCACGAAAATATTCAACGTACCCAGAGAAAGAGACGCGACTAGTGTGTGTAACCATAAATGGAAAAAAATACAACGGTACAGAAGCTATACTCGAATCAAAAACGTCTAATACACGTTTTCACATTCAATGCCTCTATTAACACACACACACACAAAAGGGATACAAATCTAGGGACCGCAAGTTGAAAGGGTAATCTCGTAAAACTTAAACAAGACACGTGCCCTTCAGATTACGGTTTTAACCCTATCACGTGTTCAGAGAGTATGTCCCACTAACGTACTTGCTGCCATTAGTATTACTGTAACGCCCGTGTTCCGAGGATCGAAGCTGGGACGATCCAAGGACTATCTGATCGGACTGTGAAACTTACTGGATGGGTTGGATGATGCTAGAAAGAGCTGGCCAAAGCTGAATGGACTTTCCGTGGGTGGATATGAGCTGGATCGATGTCCAAGTAGTAGATGGAGTGAACCCATAGTCTGGATAAAGCTAGGATCGGATCTGTTTTGGAGCCAACAAAGCTCGGTCAGTCGTTCTTACGCTCGGATTATGGCTAAGTAGTTCTATTTGCGATTTTGTGAAGTGTTCGGATAGCTCAAGAAAATATTCAGACAAAGCGGAATTTTCGGACAGCAATGGTCGGATCCGGACAAGTGTTGTCGGATTCGGACAGGACGGTTGAGCTGGTCGGCTGGACAGCGATTGTCGGAAATCAGACAAAACGGTTGAGAATGTCCGAACTGAGCTGATTGAGCTGATTCGTGTAGTAACGGTCGGATTCAGACAAGTTTGGTCGGGTCGGACAAAGTTTGTCGGATTTCAGACAGGATTGGTCCGATTAGGACAAAGTGGTTGGGCTTGTCGGGTGGGACAGTCCACTTTAGCTCGATTTTCGCCTAAGTAATTTTGGCGGGAGCAGTTATCGAGAGGAAGAGCAAAAAGTCGCGCTGGGAAGACAAAAGAGCGCGGGGAAGCGGTTATTACTCTTGGCCGAAAGGGAAAACCGTCAGAACGGTTACTTGGGCGGTTCCGCGGGTGAAAACTACCCAACTGCTCATTTAATCGTCTCCTTAAGCGAGTTTTCGCCATTTTTCTTCACGAAAACACTAAGGCATCCAGAGAGAAAACTCAGAGAGATTAAAGTGCGATCGAGTGGGAAACTTCGAGTTTTGGCCAGATCGATCATTTCCGACTCCAGTACGTTCGTCTGTTGGGTGATTCCGACTGATCGAGTGTTCGTAAGTCCGAGAAGAACTGTGCAAGAGGTGTCAGAAAGGCCGAATCTAAGCATATCATACCGACTCTAAAGACAAAGGTGAGTGCGCGACCGTAGTCTAAGTTCTGAATCGTAGTCTGATTGATAGGAGTTGTTCTGTGTACTGTTTGCTTGTCTAATTCGAATTATCTGCTTGTTCTGGCTTGAATCGTGTAGCCGGATCCTTCCATCGATGCATCTGGATCAGATCATGCACCTAGAGCCGTTTATGGCCCGCTAGGGCTTGATTGATTTGATGGCACTTTGGCTTGGATCGGTTATGTCGATCAAGTAACTGACTGGATGATAAGCATGTCCGATTGTCTGATTGACTGTATAGACTCGATTGCTTTACTTTGGCTAAGTGGGACGGGATGACCGCTCTCACTAAGCATTATGTTGCTTATGCCTCCTTTGTTTGGATGCAGATCAGGATCAGACCCGAAAGGGTAAAGACATAGCTTGACCGCGGGACCAAGGCAGGAAGGGAGGATGGTGGATTTGGGTAGATATAGGACGAGTTGAACTTGTAATAGCTTATTAGCAGACTCACTTGTTAACTCGAACCTCCGTTTATCTATCTAAATCATTATTATGCTTGTTGACTTGTCTGAAAACGAACTGAAAATGCTAAAATAATTCTAAGTAAGAAAAGTTGGAAACTGGCCCAAGTCTGATCGAGGAAGTCGATTCAGATTCGTACTGATGGTACGAAAAAATGGGTCGGGTCCCTTTAATTACCCCCATCGTCGTGTAGTAGGCCCACAGTCACTCCTCCCTGTACGCTGTATCTTAAGCGCATGGAGTCCATTTTTTTAAAAGCGAGCGCGTGGGAATCGAAACCCCTCCCCCACCCCACCACCACCACCACTTCGTCTTCTTCATTTCCTTCGCCTACAAATATCTGAAACTGGGTCCTTTTTTTTTATTTCTCTCACTCACCTTCCTAGATAAACTTGCTAACGAAAACCATGGAACCTGCTTGCTTGATCGACGAAGCTGAGTTCTGGCTTCCGCCGGAGTTTCTCACCGACGATGACTTCCTCGTGGAGAAGGAGAAGAAAGAGACGAGTGAGGAAGAGAGTTTCTTAGCCGGATTGAGACGGAACATGGTTCGGTCAACTCTTGAAGATGATTTCTCCGGCGCCAAGGTAGCTCGATTTAGATCATCATCCTCAGCTTCTCTCTGTTTCCGCCGTTCGATTAAGTCTCTAACTGTTGCTTGTGTTGTTTTTTATCAGGCGTGGAGTACGACTCGTTCCCCTCAATCGACTCTGTATCAGACTCGAGTTTCGTCTCAAGCCACGGCGGCGGCGTGGGATCTGTACTGTGCCGCGGCGGAGGAACTGTCGATGATGAATCTCAACGGTTACAACAACCACAACAGTGGCAGAGGACTTCTTGATCTTCCCAGAAAACACCCCCTCGCCGCAGCGAAAACCCCCAACAACGGCTCTGGCTTCTACAGCCGCCAGTCTCTGCAATACCAAAAGCTCCAAGCTATTCAAGTAAATCAAACCACATCTCTCTCTCAGTATCGCTTCTTCGACATGTGATTTTCTTTTTTGGTGCTGATTTTTTTTTGTTTTCTTTGTGTAGTTTCAGCAGCTAAAGCAGCAACAGTTGATGAAACACCGTCGTCTATTAGCTCAGCAGAGGGTGAACAATCTCACAAAAAGTTCTGCTCATCTTGATTTGTCGTCATCTGCATGGTGTAACCAGAGGCGTGATGTTTCTGGCATGCGTGCTGTTTTCCTCGGAGACCGTACCGGAAAACGTGGTTCAACCGGAACCGGCGTCTTCTTGCCCCGTCGCGTTAACGAAACTTCCCATGTACCCGCCGAGACTCACCAGAAGCCCAGTAAGTTTCTACGGTTTTTTAATCTCTAAATCCCAACCGTCCAATTTTTCTTGGTTTAAGAATCTTTTCTGATGATTGGTTTACTGTTTCGGTTTAGCTCTTGGTACGGTTTTGGTTCCAGCTAGAGTGGCGCATGTCCTTAACCTACACGAGTCTATGGGTCACCTGCCACCGGTACGGTCTTCGGCCAGTCTCAACGGTATAACAAACCCCAAACAACCCTTGAAGACTTTACTACTGATTAATTATTAACTTAAATAACCATACTTTATTACTGATTAAATTCAATCTTAAATAATTATTTATCATCAATTTACTTAATTTTTTTTGTTCTTTTGTTCATTAACAGATGTGTCGTGGAAACAGAGAAGCAACAATGGTGGATACTCGAGCCAGATAGAACATGCAGTGAACGAGCCTCGGTTACCTGCGGACTGGGCTTATTGACACAACTTTTGGGCTTTTTCGAGAAAGGTTTGACGAAAAGTGAAAGGAGGGATAAAGATTAGGGTTTTGATGACACAGGGTAGTGAAGTAGTGGCAAAATTAGGGTTTATATTAGATAAAGGATATGAAGGAAGATGGGGACAAGGACGAGGTTTTGGATCGTTTTAACCACCATTGATGATGACTAGTAGAAGGACAAAAAAAGAATTTAATAATTTCAGTCTTGTCACCGGGCTGTTGCTTTAGTATTACTCTTTTCTTTTCTTCCTATCTTTTGTTCATCTACAAGCTCTTGAGCAATGGAAAAAGTATTAGTAAAAAATAAAGGATTGTATTTTTTGTTTGCCAGTACTATGAGATGCATCATTCTAAAAGATCTTTGCATGCAGAACCATGTTTTGTATTTTAATGTTGTGGATAAGAAAAGCTCACGAATGAAGATGTATAAAAAGGAGTGTTCCAAAGAAAAAGTATACTAGGTAGACGCAAACTGTCTTACGAGGAGATTATACCATCCTGATCATGTCTTACAGTTAAATATCACTCGATTAAAAACTTTGGAAACTTTTGACTGAAAAAAAGAAAAAAAAACTTTGAAAATATCTTAAAAATGAATATGTTGGTAATAAATAAATTACCACTTGAGGGACAACTACTGACACCGAGCAGTAAGAACGGATAAATACAAAAAAAAAAAAAAAAAGCTGAGAGGCGATTCTATGATGTACACAAACAGAAGTGTTTTGTTCTGGTGAAATTCGCGTAACGAGCCTTTTTAATTAGCTCCGTGGACAATAGTGCTCCTATCATTAATACTCTTCAATTATTATTGTTTACATCCAGGAGCGCACGAACAGTTTGGGAACTGGATTTGATTAAATGCTGGTGTCTTCTCTTCTTTGTGGTGGATCGTGCAGACTTTGTTCTTTAGTCCATTTGGTATCACGAAAAAATAAACATGTTGTCGTCAGATTAATTATTGCTAAATATCTCTGATATCGAATTTGTTTTTGAGTAATGGCAGCTGTTTTTAGTTGTCTTGGTTTTCTCCATAGTGTTGTTGTATTTGTTTTAATGACATGTACGAAATCATTATGTTTTACCTTTAGTTTTAAGTTAGTTTTTAAAACTACAATCATGTCTTATTTTAATTAGTGTTATTGCTTTTTGTCAACCGTAATATTGTTTGCTTAAGCTTATATCATACAATTTAAACGTTCAAATAAGTGATTATTTTCTCGGCCTTAATAATAATATACTTTCTCTTGGCTTTACTTCAACCGTTAGTTATTTTGCATTTTGTTGGTTTTGTGAAGATTTACCAAGCACAAACCAAATTGTGCACATTTTGATGTAGAACGCTTTGACATTAATATTATACACCATGTTATAATTAGCACAATCTAAACTTTACTCATAATATTGGTTAAAAAGATATAACCTTTGTAACCTTCTCTCACTTCCTTCCCAATTTAACGAACTTTATCCGTATCCAAATCCAAATGACAGTTAATCCTGCTCTAGTCTTCAATCTAATACCATCACATAATCCACACAAAACACTAAACCAGAGGCAAACCCTTCATATATGTTATTCCCTCTCAACTTCTGCAGCCAAAATAAAAAAAAACTTCTGCAGCCAAGGCCTGATTAAGCCACTCAGGTCAACCCGTTCGAGCTAAGCCGGTTCGACCAAATCCATGTCCGGATTCACATTAGATTGGGCATACCATTTTTTTGTCTTTGTTTTGCTGGAGCTAGGACCCACATGTTGGATGTCGCTGTTATGTACTTTGACTGCTCCACGCCGTTCGTTATTACTAGTGGCATTGTTATTGTTTGTACATTTTTTTTGCTAAATTATTATTGTTTGTGTTGTGGAAGGATGTGTATTATTCTCATTCATATCTCTTTATTTATACATGGAGTAGACCGTCATATAGATCTAGATAAACATTATCTCGAAGATAGAGATAACTACAAGGAATGAGATAACTATTATCGTCAACCATCTAGATAATCCTTAACACTCCCCCTTGGTTGACGCATCTGGTTCAGGGATTGTTAAATGCTTTGGATGTTGCCTCATTAAAACCTCTCCTGGTAAACCCAAAACCCAATATGGTAAAAAGGGAAGCCAGGACAGGAAAAAGAGTACAACACATGCAACCCCCCCTGATGAATGCACCACTGTAGATGACGCATTCCTATCTGGTATCTGAGCTTCCGGAACGTCGAGGTTGCCTATGACTTGGTGAAGATGATCAGTTGGATTCTCACTTGAATGAACTTGTAACTCTTGGACGTTTTTATGTCTTCTAGAAATCCATTAAGATGTGGTCATGACGTACATCTTTGTTGCTGATCACTATGTGTCTTGGTTGGACGAATGGCACTCGACCGGTACTCAGTTGGACTTTTAATCTGCGATTAAATCTTACTCGCAGGTTCTTTCATGTCCCACGGATTTTCTAGTCTCATGGCTTAGCCATTACGTGGACATTTCAATATATATTGAGTTATTGACCCAAACACATACAAACCACTTTGTTTCATGTCTTTTGTTCATTCAGACAATTATCACTTCGTATGTACCAATGGCTTTATCCATTGTAGCCAATTTTTGATCACAAGGAATCCATACATCTTTTATATGCTTACATGGACTGATTTGAATTGTTCTTATAGAACTTTCTGCTAAGTATTTACTTAGTCTAATCAACTTGCAGCTGCTTTATTTCAGTCCATAAATAGCTTCAGAACAATGATGTTCTTGAGAATTTCATTCTCATCTTTTTTTATATCACTTGGTACCTTTGATATCTTTATCCAGTGAACCATATGCTACTCATTACATATTTATATGTCAATCTATTGACCAGACTTTATCAAATTATTAGCCTCCACCACATTGGAGTATATCTCTTTATAAACTTTTCTTAATCTCTGTGAGTATCCTTGTGTTATTAAGCCATGTTTGAATGTTCTTTTATCTCACGATTTTCTCACAAGAGCTTTTATTCATCACTGGTTTGTCTGATGGCGTTTCTATGGCCAATACGCCCATCACTCTTTATTTATATTCTAAACCCCACGGTTTCTTTTATCTTTATGAGTACTCTTACGTGGGTTCATGATCCTCGCTTATATCTCTATGGTCAAGTGCTACTTATCTTGCACATTTTTATATCATTGGTATCGATACCCTTTCTGCGTTCCATTGTATTCCAGACATGATCCAATTGGTTTGAGATCTTGTTATCTAGGACCTTTAATACCTAGCAGCTTGGCGTCCCAAGCTACATGGTCTGGTACCTTAGATGTTTCAGTCGGCCGACCTTATTTCTATGTCTGGTCTGGTTTCCCTATTAACCTCGGATTTCATATTTTATGCACCTTTTCTCTTTTCTGAGGTTCCTTTTATTATGGAACATATTGGTCTATCTCTTATAGACTCTGTAGCAACTTGGTTATGTCTCTTCTAGGACATAAAATTCGTTTGGTGCTAAGCTGGTATGACCTTTTTCTTTTCATTTCTCGGGTCTATGTGTCTGGCATCTAATTTAGCTAGCTTTGCATAATCTTTCTTTCTTTAGACGTCTTAAATCTCATTCTCTGGTCCGAGGATCTTGCCAAGACAATGATGGTCAATACCATTCTCTTTTTTTTTTATCATATCCATCTTATATCTTTCTCCTTCTGATGTTGGATAGTAGGATTCATAATCATGCAATCCGTGTACCTGGCCACAATCTGATCACCCATATTTGGCTCAAGGTTTCTTTAATACTCGTGGAGAAAGACATACTTATCCAACATATATTCCCAATCCTCTTCAGAGGTTCCATCTTAGACGGCACATATGTCTGTGGTGGTTTGTTTAATAAAAATCTCAAGATGGTATACGTCTGGCTTTATGACCCGTATTCATTCTGAGATGGGAATATCTATGCTCACTTATATGGCCTGATGCATACATTGCATTTGTACATGTAAATTCATAATGTCCCTAAGCATTAGGCTGGACTTGGGTGATTTATCACCAAGAGAATCTGAATCTCTAGCCTTTTATGACATGGTTACAACCCATGTTACGCGAATTTTCTTGTATGGTCATGTATCACTGGGTTTAATCCTCACTCCCCCTCATGAACATACTTATTTTTCGTGATGCTTAGGACAATAAAGCCTAATGAGTTTCCCTTGTGTACATGTTACACAACGTGAGATCTTATGGGATAACTCTGGTGCCTTTGCAATAACAATCAAGTTTTTAGACATGGATGGCTAATCCAGTCATGCCATTAAGTGTAATTTCGTGGGTATACCAATTTGAGTATCCATGGCTCTTTTTACCTCTTAACATACTGATCCTAGCATAGTTTAGATCAGTAGAGTACATAAGTATAGTCTAGACTACATTATTATGCGGTCTTGGGCAGTTTTATTTCAAATCTTTTGAAGGAACCCTTTTGTTTCCTTTCTTACCCATTGTTTTTCATTCTAGGAAACCATTCATACTTAAGTTCTTATAACTCAATGGGTCTTATTGGTGAATGTAGATCATTAGGATCTTTTTAGCCCTTTAGGCACTGTCTTGGCCGTATGTCTTATTAGACCGACTATACACTCATTTATAAAATCTTATTGTCGAAATCTAGCTTATTCATTTAGACAACTATATGTTTCATTATTCATAAGTTTATTTTGATCATCACAATTGCCATCTTGGACTAAATGGGGTTTTAAATTCTTCCCTTTTGGAATCTCTTGATAGAGGTCACAATGATGTTTGGAAGTTTTATATGTTTTATCCAAATGGTTTTATTTTCTACATCTATGGCTCAATGATTTGTTGGTCGGGTGTTGTGGTTTAGAAATACCACGACTTACTTGTCCTCAACCATGGCCAAAATTTTGGGTCCACGACCACAGTTATTGTGGTTTATACGGCCACGGTCCGAGTTTGTTAACCTCGACCATATGAGTTGTTAATAGCCACGACCATATGCATTTATGCAAGGTAAAATTTTGATGGAAATACCATGTTTATGGTCTCGATCACGGCCTGAATGGGTTTGAAATCCACGGCCTTTGCTATAGTGGTTTGGTCGACCATGACTCACATTATAGTGGCCTCGACCACGTCTTTTTCATGAACCACGACTGCGACCATAATGGTTCTTATGAACGTGTGGACTATTTTATGGACATGGTTAGGTCCTAGACGGGTTTTAGGTCGAGTATAGATAAGATAGATCAGGTTCGATCTTAGGATAATCTTTGTGTCTAATGATTATATGTAGCTTTAGGGTTTCGACTTTTAAGATCATATTATCGACCAATTCAAGAATTTTAGAATTCAAACAATCAACCAGTCAACACACATGGTTTTCACATTTGGTTACTTGACCAAAAGAATTTCTATTTCGACCAAATCAGAACAGTGTGGACGTGGGATATGTATGGTCGATATGTTAAGGCCATACGGCCATGTATGATTGCTACGCTGAGATGCAAAACATCCTAGGTCGAGTTTTAGTTATTGATCCTCGACCAAGCAATTAACCAATCGACCATGTGATCCTATATGCGACCAAGGTCGACAAGGTTTAGACCTTGGTTGGATTCAAGACCGAGTAAGGATATTATTACTTAGTGTATCATGGATGCATCAAACAATTCTAGCATCTTAATTCTCATGGATTAATCAAAATCAATCAATAATTTCTCCACCCGATTTTATTAATCATAGCAATTAGGGTTTCAAGGCCCTTATAAGTTTAATTTAGAAACTAGGATTTCAACAATCCATGGTGTGGGAACAACATGAGCATGATACAAAAGTCACACGGTCGAGTGATAATGCAATCCAAGCAATCAAACATGTTTCATTGATCAAATAAGCTATGCACACGGCCAAGAAATGTTTCAATGATCATCTTAACATTTTCAGAGTTAAGGTTTCAAGGCCTTTAGGTGGTTCATATTCGAGATAGATTTTGTGGAACACACAATCTATCAACTTAGCTTGCATATGATCAAAAATGGAAATGTTCAAAAATGAAAATTTTCAAAAAATGGAAATTTTGAAAAATGGAAATTTTGAATATGAAATTTCAGGAATGGAAAATTTCAAAAATGGAAACTTTCAAAAATGGAAAGTTTGAAAAATGGAAATTTTTCTAAATTCTCATATCATCCAAATTTTAGGTTTTATATCTTTAGAGAATTTCCAAATCCGAGATTTAGAGTTTTCATTCATTCTATCAACCTAAACTCTCAAACAAGCAAAATGGAAACATTACAAAATGGAAATTTTCTTAAAGTCTCATATATTCCAAATTTGAGATTTAGGTTTTACTTTTAATTCTATCAACCTAAACTCTCAATCAAACAAATATGGAAACATTCCAAAAACAATCAAACTCGAAAATATATCAAGTTAACCTAAAAAGGAAATTAGGGTTCATGCAAGATTGAAGCTAGGGTTTCCAACAAGTATGAGAAACGATTTCTAGCAACCTATCCATGATATGGGCGAATCAAACTAGGGTTTTCAAGGCCCTTTGATTGACAATGGAATTAGGATTTTCAATGCACAAACAAACAATCAATCATGTAATGAAACAAACTGATTTTGAACAAGTGATAATTAGGGTTTCAAGGCCCTTAGATGATTTGATTTCAAGTATATGGTTTGTTATTAATCGAATCAAGCAATTCATGATATTATAGGTTTGTTCTTTAAGTATTTGATTGATTATGTTCTAGGGTTTTAGATATAAACTGATTGCATAAAGTTTTGATTTAGGGTTCTTATACTTTATATACATGCAATCCGATTTAGATCTCTTAGGTTTTGATCCTATTTACCTTATAAGACCTTTGTATCTGACTGGACCACCTTAAAGAGAGAGATCCGAAAGTTGTTCCTCACGAGCTACAAGCTTCCATGAAGCTCCTTGATTCGTGAGTTATTTTGTTCAAGCTGATATCAAGTTTATAAGTTAAGCAAGATTAGATATCATCCAAAGTCTCTATTCTGTGAGATAAAGAAGATTAGGGTTCATGAAAAACTTAGGGTTTATGAGAAAACTTAGCTTTTGAAATCGTATGCAGTTTTCAAATCTTGACGGCGTTCACTGTAATCATGCGTGAGGGTGCGTCACTGATCGGATCGGCAAACCGTTTTCACATACTTCTTCGTCTCGTCCGGGGTTTCAATTTGATATATTACACGTTTTCTGAGTCCACACGGTTTGAGAGAACGAGTCGTTTGAAGTTCGCCGTCGATGGAAGGAGAGATTAGGGTTTTAGGTAAGTCGGCGGCGCGTTTTGTAATTGAGACTGAGAACGCGTCAGAGATCGGATCGTCTAGCCGTCTGCGGCAACAGATTCCTCTCGTCTTGGGCTTCAATTTGATATGTGGATCGTCATCTGGCTCCACGGGGTTTGGGAGATACAACGGTTTGAAGTTGAGCCAGAATTAGGGTTTATGTGGATTTGGCGGCGCGAACTAAAACAGGTCGTGAGGGCGCGTCTGAGATCGGATTGACGAGCCGTCTGGACCTACAGATTCTTCTCGTCGAGAGCTTCGATTTGATATATTACAAGTTTTCTGGGTCCATACGGTTTGAGAGAACGGTCTCTCTAAAGTTTGCGACCGGATTAAGGGTTTTTGGTTTTTAGTTTTTAGCTTTTAGGGTAGGGACTATCGTGCTGATAACGTGTTGTGGAAAGTGTTGTATATTATTCTCATTCATATGGACTCATATATATACAAGTACATAAGTGTAGATAAGCTCTATCTCTAACATAGAGATAACTACAAGAGAATGAGATAACTATAATGTATAGGATAATTACTAATGTCAACTATCTAGATAATCCTTAACATTATATTAATATTAGTCATAGATATTAATCATATATAGTTATAACAAAGAAATATATTGAATATTATAAAACCAATAAAATGTATAAAATATATATTAGTCAAACAAAAAAATCTGTATAACAAAACAAACCACAATACGTAGTAAAAATGATAAATTAACAAATTTAAAATATAATAGTAAAATAATACATAAATCGCGCGTAGCGCGGTGAGAATCTCTAGTAACAACTAAAAATTAAATAACACATGAGACGATAAGCCAAATTATTTTTATAAAGATCAATTAGAATAAAAAATAAAATGGAAAAAGAATTAATAATTCATATTTTGGATTTAGATTAGACTAACTTACATATGTAACGTGTAAAAACTTTGTATAATGGTTAAAACTTAAACAAGTATAATGGTGAGAGTTTAAAAATATCTACGAAATTCTTTGAAATACCATATATCTTAAAGATATCACCTATTGTTAGATAAAAAGTATTTTATGAAATAAAAGTATTTTTGTAAATGAAATTCAAATCTTACATTTAATAATTGAATACGGTTCGAAACTGGTTCAGTGGTTTGTTGGTTTCCGATTTTCTCCTGTTCAACATAGTTTTAGGCGGTTTGAATTTTCTTGGGTTTTATTATCAACCCAACCCGACTATATTTCTGGTTCACGGTTGAACCCGGTTCATCACCAATATGTTCTGATTTAAAAGAAAACATTGTATAAAATAGTACAAATGTGTATATGCGTTTGTTATCAATCAAGGCGTAGATGTAAGAATTGTAGAGTTTAAAAGTTAGGTTACTTAGGATATAAGTTAACTATGACCTAGGATTAAACTTGAAAGTAATGACACAATCAATTTAACGAGTTCCCAGCCTCTAACTGGTACGTCTCGTGGGAGAACTCTTGCTCCCAAAATCCACTAGATCAAAAGAGAGTATGCTTACAAAAGAGATCAAACAACTTAGCTAGAGAATACAACAACCTTAATAAAATAAACTTAAGCCTAAGTTATTTTATATATATGTTGTGTCTCCTTTCTCTTGCTATGAAAACCTTGTTGCTTGATGCTTTGTTGCTGTGATCAGATAGTTTGCCTTGTACTTGTTTCCTTGTGTTGAACCCTAATCACCAAAGCTTCTTTTTATATGCATGTCTTGCTTGAGGAACACCCACAAAGAATTGGGCCTGCGAACAGCCCATCACCACCATAAGATGACTTCTGGCCCAGGTGATCTTGTTCGGCCCAGAGAGATCAGCTCGACCCATCTCTACAAATCTCCACCGAATGGGTTGAGCCCATTAACCATCCCAGTATCCACCGAATGAGTTGTCGGTGTCTTTGGCTTTTGGGAAAGCGAAAGATCATTCTCAACACTTTCTTCTCTCTCTCTCTCTGAGCTCTGTTCCTCTCACTCTCTCTCTCTCTCTAGTTCCTCGGTGATTTCTTCATTTCTTCTTCGCCCGAGAAGAACAGACCAAGCTTCCATGAGAATCCAACCATCAGTGGTTAGACTTACCGAGATAAACTTCATCTTCACCATGACCGATCTTCTCTTCCGTTTCTTCTCCGACTCCCAGGTACATCCGTGCTCCCTTTCTTTTCCGATAACACGACACCATAGAAAAAAACAGAGCTTTTAGCTTCTTTCTCGGTTTTTCAGCTAATCTTTGCTCTTCTTCTTCTTTGCATGTCGGTTGTTTGATGAGATTTCAACTGATCTGTCACGCTTTGGTTGTTGACGAGATTCACCGTCAAGCTCCACCCCTTTTGTGAAGATAAGTCTCACAACTTCCCTTTATATCTCTTTGCATGTTGTAGATCTGTGTAGATCTGACTTAGTACACTCATGCATGTCTCCGATCTTTGTAGATCTGTGTAGATCTCCTCTTGCATGTTTCGGATACATGTAGATCTGACTCCTTCTAGTGTATTTCAGGTTTCCAGGATGACTCACAAGTGAGTTCTCCTCGACTACAGCTACGGAGGATCATAACAGCTTCAGACTTAGCTTGTACGAGATTCGGTAAGCTTCACTGCTCATTATTGTTTAATAATTTGCAAAAGACCCCGCTTGTTTTAGTCTTTTACTAACATGTTCTTCCTTTTGTTGTAGATTCTTGGTGACGGCATCTACTTCTAAGAATCTTCCTTGGTCATCAAAAGAACCCGTGACAGTTTGATGACGTGTTGTTCTCCACCTGAACCGAGATCTCATCTCGGTTCTCTTCAAGCTCCAGGTAACTTATTTATTCTTGTCACGGTAATCTTGAGTTATTGATCGTTTTATTTAATATTTGTCCTTACTAACACGTTGTCTGTTTGTGTTATGCGAGGACGAAACCAATCTTAATTCATGTTACCTGGAGCCGCGTCTGTCCTGATCAGTGAACATTCAATAGTTCACAGCAAAGCTGGAACTTCTGACCAGGTACGGCTTTAGTTAAGAAATCTGCAGGGTTAACCGTAGTGTGAATCTTACTTAGGTTGATATCTCCTGCTGTCACTAGGTCTCTGATAAAATGAAACTTAGTGTCGATATGTTTTGTTCTTTCATGATGAACTGGGTTTCTTGCTAGGGCTAGAGCACTTTGTGAATCACAATGTAGTTTAACACTGTCTTGATTGAATCCCAATTCTGAACATAAACCCTTTAGCCATATAGCTTCTTTAGCTGCTTCATTGATCGCCATGTATTCCGCTTCTGTTGTAAATAGAGCTACTACTGATTGTAGACAAGATTTCCATGATATAGTATTACCTCCTATTTGAAAAACATAGCCTGTAACTGAACGCCTCATGTCCATGTCTGTAGCATAATCAGAATCAGCATAACCTTCTAATTTAAAACTTGCATGTTTCTTGAATGTTAAATTATACTTCACTGCTCCTTTTAGATACTTAAATACCCATTTGACTGCTTCCCAGTGGTCTCTTCTAGGTTTACTCATAAACCTGCTGATATAGCCTACTGCGAATGCTAAGTCAGGCCTTGAACCCACCATAGCGTACATTAGGCTTCCAACAGCACTAGCATAGGGTATTCTTTCCATATAGGCAGCTTCGTGTTTCCATTCATCTTCCATTAGGCTCTTGAGTTTGAAATGAGCTGCAGTGGGCGTAGCCACTGACTTAGAATCATTCATTCCAAAAGTTTTCAACACCTTTTCAATGTACTTTTCTTGAGATAAAATCAGTGTTCCTTTTTCTCGATTCCTGATGATGTCCATTCCCAAGATCCTAGAAGCCCTTCCCATATCCTTCATTTTGAACTCACTGTTTAGCTTTTCTTGTAGATCCCGAATAACTCTCTTATTTCCTGATGCAATTAGCATATCATCAACGTAGAGTAGTAGATAGATAGCCTTATCAGTTTGAATGTCCCTCATATAAACACACGGATCCTTGCTGCTTCTGTTGAACAATTGATCCGTCATGAAACTATCAAATCGCTGATTCCATCTCCTTGGAGATTGTTTCAAACCATACAGAGATTTTCTGAGTAAACATACTTTGTTCTCTGTCCCTGGTTTAACAAAACCTTCAGGTTGAGTCATAAGAATCCTTTCTTTCAAACTCCCGTGTAGAAATGCCGTTTTGACATCCATCTGCTCTAGTTCGAAATCTAGGTTTACCACAACAGACAACATGAATCTTATAGAAACATGTTTTACAACTGGAGAGAATATCTCGTTGTAATCTATTCCCTATGTTTGAGAATATCCTTTAGCCACCAACCTTTCCCTTATACCTTTCATCTTCAACACCTGGGATTCCAGGTTTTAACTTGAATATCCATCGGCATCCAATTAGCTTTGCCTTTTCAGGCTTGTCAATGAGGTCCCAGGTTCTGCTTTTCTTGTGAGAATCCATTTCTTCTTCGGCAGCAGCCTTCCAAAACTTTCTTTGTTTACTTCTCATAGCTTCCTCGTATGACTTAAGTTCTTCGACTTCAATATCTTCTTGAACATTAAGTGCATAAGCAACAAAATTTCCATCTTCATATCGAGATGGTGGCCTGACGTTCTTTCTTCTTTCTCTATCTCGTGCCAAAACGTATATGTCTAGAGTTCCATCATCATTACTCTCATCCCTTTCTGAGTTCTCTTCCTGATCACTAGAACTGCTAGAATTACTTTCTGACGATGAATCTACTCCACCTTGATCAAGTGAGTCTTCGGATTCTGACGAAGTAGAAGGTCCCCTGATCAATTCATCACTGAATGATACTCTCTTTCTAGACTTTTCCTGTGTTAGAACTTTGTTACTTGGAGTAGAAACTGTAGCTCCCTTTTCATTAGAGATCATGTGTTTGTATAGTTTGTTTTCATTGATCACTACATTTTGACTTATTCTGCATCTGCCTTCTTGTGGTATCCAAACTCGATATCCTTTAGTGCCCATAGGATACCCTACAAAGACTCCCTTTATAGCTCTAGGTCCCGTCTTTTCTTCAACCACGTGAACAAAAGCAGAGCATCCAAATGTTCTGAGATGTCCTAGATCTGGTTTCGATCCTGACCAAACTTCTTCTGGTAATTTGAATTCCAAAGTAGAGTTAGGAGATCTGTTTATTAAATAAATTGCCGTTGATGCAGCCTCTGCCCAAAAACTTTGGTCCAGTCATGACTCATCTAACATACACCTTACTTTATCCATAATGGTCCTGTTCATCCTTTCGGAGACTCCATTTTGTTGAGGAGTGTAGGTGCATGTTCTATGCCGTTTGATCCCAGGCTTCTTGCAATACTCGTCAAACTGTTTATTACAGAATTCCAACCCATTGTCAGTCCTCAAGCACTTGATCTTTTTCTCTGTCTTGGTTTCAACCTCCATTTTCCATTCTGTAAACTTCGTGAATACTTCATCCTTGGTTTTTAGGAAATAGATCCATACTTTTTTAGAGAAATCGTCGATAAAGGTTACAAAGTATTTATTTCCAGCTAGATTGTCTGGTGTACTTGGTGACCCCCATAAATCAGAATGAACATACTCCAATACTCCTCGAGTTACATGCTTAGCTTTGGGAAAGCTCTGCTTGTGAGATTTCTCAACAATGCAGTGTTCATAGAAGTCCAATTCTTTCACCTCCTTATCGACAATCAATCCACTTTTAACAAGTTCAGACATGTTTTTTAAACTCATATGACCGAGGCGTGAATGCCAAACATTAGTCATATTCCTTTCTGTCCTTGTTAGATTCGCTTCTCCTTTTAGCACAGTTCCTTGAAGATAGTATAAGCCTTGGTGATAGTTCCCAGAAATAACCTTCTTATCATCCTTGTAGAAATTAACAATTAAGTCCTTTCCCTCGTAGCGACAACCTGAGGTCTCTAGCATTCCATAGGATATAAGATTTCTGCTCATATCAGGCATGTAACGTACCCCAGTGAGAATGACTTTTGATCCATCTTCGTTTTGAATCTTTATCTTACCAATTCCCGTAATGTTGTTGTGTGTGTTATTCGCCATTAGCACCTTTCCGCCCTTGAATTCTTCTAAGTCGAATAAGAAGTCCTTGTTAGGAGTTATGTGGAATGAGCAGTCATGTGTACTGACTGTTAGTATGAGAGGTTCATTAGACTCTTCTACTACATTTGCAGAGTCTTGCGGTTTTGATGATCTTCTCTCGGGGCATTCTCGCTTCCAATGTCCCTCTTCGCCACATATGAAACAACCCTTGTTATTTTTGTTGTTTCTAGGACGTGATTTAGATCTTCCAAACCTACTATTTGATCTGCCTTTGTAGTTTTTTCCACTTCCCTTTCGCTGCTTTGATCTTCCACGTTCGACTATCAAGCCTTCTCCACCTGATCTTGTAAACTTGCCACTTTCGATCAACTCTCTCTCTTTGGATCTGGCTGCTCCAGTAACCTCATTTAGACTTAGGGTGTCTCTTCCATACTTAAGAGTTTCCTTTAGCTGATCATACCTATTAGGTAGTGAGCTAAGCAATAAGATCGCTTGTACTTCTTCTGATACCTCCACTTGCAGATTATTCAAGTCTGCTACGAGTTTTAAGAACTCATCGACATTCTCATCTATAGACTTGGAATCCGCCATTTTAAAAGTATAGAACCTGAGCTGTAGATATATCCGATTGGGCAATGAGGTTTCTGTGTAGAGTTTATCTAGTGTACTCCACATTGCAGCTGCAGTTTTGCAGTGCTTGATTTTCCTTAACACCTTGTTCCCAACATTCAGCACAATCAGGTCTTTAGCTTTTTCTGATTTTTCAAATTTGACCGGGTCTATTATGTTACCAATATCAACGATCCCTGCCAAGCCTTTTCCAGCGTCCTCAGATGTCGATTCAGAGTCTTCTTTAGTATCTGTTGTATCCTTGTACAACTTTTCATCGGTAAGAATTGTCTTCAGTCTAAGTACCCCAAAGTGTGCCAACATACGAACCTTCCATAACGCAAAGTCACCTGTACCGTCGAACCTGTCGATCTCAATTCGAGTGCTCGGCATCAGTAATTGTTTATTCGCGGTCTCTCTCTCTTTCTCTTCTTCTATCTTCAAGTAACCCTAGTAACCCGGAAGCTCTGATACCACTTGTAAGAGTTTAACGTTTAGGTTACTTAGGATATAAGTTAACTATGACCTAGGATTAAACTTGAAAGTAATGACACAATCAATTTAACGAGTTCTCAGCCTCTAACTGGTATGTCTCGTGGGAGAACTCTTGCTCCCAAAATCCACTAGATCAAAAGAGAGTATGCTTACAAAAGAGATCAAATAACTTAGCTAGAGAATACAACAACCTTAATAAAATAAACTTAAGCCTAAGTTATTTTATGTATATGTTGTGTCTCCTTTCTCTTGCTATGAAAACCTTGTTGCTTGATGCTTTGTTGCTGTGATCAGATAGTTTGCCTTGTACTTGTTTCCTTGTGTTGAACCCTAATCACCAAAGCTTCTTTTTATATGCATGTCTTGCTTGAGGAACACCCACAAAGAATTGGGCCTGCGAACAGCCCATCACCACCATAAGATGACTTCTGGCCCAGGTGATCTTGTTCGGCCCAGAGAGATCAGCTCAACCCATCTCTACACGTCATGATTGAAGACCAGGAAAGAGATCCCACACGTCCATTCTAGCATCACAATCTCTGGAAACTCAATTGTTAATGAAAGTGAAGGTATACGAATATCGCCGTTGTTGGAGATAGTTGAGGAAGATGAACCCTAAAACAGGGGGTGCAGCTGACGAAGACGCTTTAGTTGATATCGGGCTTGAACAATTACTAAAAGACAAAGCCCAAAAACATAGTCCAAAACATAACCGTAAACGAAAGGCAACGTTTTTGTAAATTGACAGGTGTCATCTTTTCCTCGCACTATTTGATGACATGACTCTCTAAGAAGAGAGACCAAGTCTTCTTTATATATATAGATATTGCATGTGGTTTTGATTGGAAAGAAGGTTTTTTTTTGCTTTTGGGATCATCGCTAGCAAACGGGATAGTTGAGTTCGTTGTAAAGAAGCAACGTTTGCCTTGTATTACAATAAAACAGTCCGAAGTTTTTAGATATGGGTGTGGTAGTTTCTAAAATATTTCAATGCTCATATTAATATCGGTAATATACTACATAAGCTATTAGAATTAGATATGAAACTCGTTCAGTAATACTGTAATACCAAACGTATAAAGTGTGTTTTGGTGCTTTGATCAGTCTCGTCTCGCTTGTTTATCACTTTTGTTTTTAGTATGTAGTACCGACCCTAGGGACAAATTATGGAAGTATGTGTTTCTAGCCCGTTTATAATATGTAACTAGGAGGTTTTTTTGTGCCATGCGCGGTAATAATATTTTTAAAACTATAGTTATATATTAATTTTAATATATATAGTAATACTTTTAGATTTTAGTTTATTAATATAAATATTAAATAATTATTTTAAATATTTCTTAATTTAATTTAATGAATTTTAATTTATATTTTCAGATTTAGTTAAGTTTTATTACAACTAATTTATTACTTAATTCAATGAGTTGAATAAAATTCTTTGAATGAACATATTTTATGTCAATTAATGCAAAAAAAAAAGAATTTGAAAACATAATTAATTGTTTTTACTCAAACATTTAATTAAAGTATAACTCAAACATTTAATTATTTATGATAGAAGTATAACTATCTATAGATCTTTTATATTAAAATTCTAAAGTTGATATGAAACTTTTTTTATATTTATAGTTATGTTATTAATTAAAATATTTGCTAATGATAATACAAATAAAATATTCTTATATTTTAATAATTTTACTAAAAATGAAAACTTAATAAATGACATTACAAAAAATGTAAAATATCATAAATGACATTGTACATGTCATATAAAGTGAGAGCCATGTCACATTTTATACTAATCCAAGTCATCATTTTTTTTTCAAATTCAATGTAGTGATGACATTTGGTAAATCACTTCTCAAATAATGTCTAGGGAATTCTAAACTTGATGTGAAACTTTTTTTATATATATAGTTATGTTATTAATTAAAATATTTGCTAATGATAATACAAATAAATTATTCTTATATTTTAATCTTTTTACCAAAAATGAAAACTCAATAAATGACATTATCAGACTGTAAAATATCATAAATGATACTGTAAATGTTATAATAAAATGAGAGACATGTCAAATTTTATACTAAGCCAAGTCATCATTTTCTTTCAAATAAGTCATCATTTTCTTTCAAATTCAATGTAATGATGACATTTGGCAAACTTCTCAAATAATGTTTAGGGGATATTTCGACACTAAAATAGTAAAAATCTTTAGTAGTTTAGTTTGTGTATGTTGTGACTACTGCCATATGGGTTCAATGTGCGCTGGAAGAGACTATTTACTTTTTTTTGTTTATGTTTGGTTCATGTATGTCCTACTGAATAATAGGTCAAGAATTATTCTTTGCTGCCAATCCCTTATTTTATGGGCTTGACCTGTTAGTATGTCAAACCTGAACAGAAAAGCTTCTTGAAATAGTTGTGTGTTTGTAGTTTCAGTCAGTCAAATTTTCTTCCGGTTTTCAAAGCATTACTAGTTCAAAGTAATCTTTTCTTCTTTCTTTTCAAGTGAATGTTAATTAACTTCAAACAAGAAAATTGTTTAACAATGACTGCATAATTTTGCGGATTGTTTCAAAAGAAATCTGAATAACAAATGAAAGGAAAGTGTGTTCTTGGCTCTATGTGGATTGCGTTTTAAGCCACCGCCCCAGACCCTCTTTTTAATTAGGTTTAAGACCTCTTCATTCTCACTTTCATCTCTAGATTCTATTGACAGCATTCTCTAATAACTTTAAATTTAACATTTTGGTTATTACCATTGGTGTGTAGGCTAATGGTAAACGCATGGATTAGTGTTGTTTTGCTTCTAATTTGAATCCAAATAGAAAGAATGTTTTGTACCATGTTATTTAGTAAGTGTTGGTCCATGACCAGGAAATACTAAGGTATAAGACCCACACTCTCATAGTTAATTAAAAAATATTTTGGTTATTTGTGGTTAAGTTTAAATTTTAAGGCTGTTGTTAAGGAAATTAGTAGTTATTTTTC
This sequence comes from Moricandia arvensis, assembly GCA_905132765.1. NCBI lineage: Eukaryota > Viridiplantae > Streptophyta > Magnoliopsida > Brassicales > Brassicaceae > Moricandia > Moricandia arvensis. The sequence goes on along the minus strand of CAJHQP010000814.1, from coordinate 75,286 downwards.
GTTTCAAAACTTTCCATTAAAGATGGACCATTTCATGTGTCAGTGAAAACCACAAGCCTAAATTTTAAACTTGGGGCATTTCGTGGCTACTTACTAAAATCAGAAAGCCATGACTTGGGTGCAGGGAAACTAAACCCCCACGGCTTCAGAGCATGTCACGTGTTATCTCAACATTTTCACTAGCTGTCTTGATTAGTCAACGTTCTTTTACTGTGTAGTGTGTCAAGTGTCGACTGTGTTACTATTTAGTATTATGACGTTATACATATTTTACCGACAAAAAGGTGAAATACGTACATATCCCAGTAAGGTAAAACAAATTTAAGAAGAAAGATCTTGAATGACAGAAAAATACAGATAGGAAGTTTATGATAAAAGAATAGCATAGACAGCCAGGGGACCATAACAGCTTCAAATCCCATAAATAATTCGTAAAATGAATATGAAATTATGAATTGCAGCTATAATTTACCCAGTTGTGGAAAAAAACATAATACCTTATATCTGCCAAATGAAACAACTACAGTCCATAATACATATATAGACATTATAGCCTGTTAGTTCATTATAACCTATTGAATGTTGGGATTTCCTATTGAATGTTGGGATTTCCTATTGAATGTTGGGATTTAAATTATTATTATTTTACCATTGAGAAAATAGAAAAATTGACATGCAAAATTCATGTGGAAAGCTGCAACCCTTTTCGTCAAAACCGAATTTATCGTGATTCTCCATGCACATAAAGACTAAATTGCGGCTCAATCAACCCCAATTGTGACAGGAACAAAGCAACTTCACTAGATATGTATTGGCTAGTTAGGACCATCTCTAATGATTTGTCTCATTTTTTTTATCAAAATAAAGTAAACTCAAAATGAACTTGAGATTTACTCTAATGGTTCCTCTCATTTTTTCCTTCAGTTATAAATATATTCGTTTCTCAATTTCTCATTTATTGCTAATAATATTTTTCTTTATAAAACTTTAGATTATACTCAATTACTTTAAAATTCTACAATTTTAACCAAATTTTAGTTTTTAAGAAGTATATATTTATTACATTAACAAAAATACATAACAACATACAAAGTAATAGTAGAATGTTACTTAAACAGTATTATTACTATTTTTCCTTAAATGATCATTCAACGCATTTTGAAGAGAGAAATAAGCTTCTTTATTCTTGATTTGTTTAAACCGACTTAAAAACTTTTGGAATTTTGTATATCATTACAATGACATATTATTTTTAATTCAGGGGATATAAATCTATAAATAGCATCACATGACCTATTGTTTTCATTCACAACACTAAGCCATTTCAAAAAAATTATACCTATGTATAAAATGTCACTCCGTACATGCGGATATAGCCAAGAAGAAGATAAACTTATATGTAAAGTTTATATGCAAATTTCTCAAGATCCAATCAAAGGTGTTTATCAAACATCTAATCAATTTTGGTCTCGTGTGGCAGAAACCTACGAGAATGAGAAAAAATGAAAATTGGAGTGAACATTCAAGAAGATCCATCCAAGTTCGAGTTCAGTCTATTGAAAAAGTAACAAAAAATTACATGCATACATCTGACAATGTGAAAATAGGCTTCCAAGTGGTGCTTCAAATGATAATATTGTAAGTGTTAATATATTACTTGTAAATTTTTTCATGTTTAATTTGAATACATAATCATTACTTTAAAATATTTGCAATTTAATCAAGCCAAAGTGATGCTAATGGAAGATCCAAAATACAAATCAGGTCGGAAATCTGATCATGTTTGAAATATTATTAAAAAATTTGAGAAATTTCAAGACAGAGACAGTCATGCTAGATAAGTGAGAAATTAATGTGCTTTTGGATATACATCTTCCGAATCAGAAAATCGTACTCCTAATTTTGTTACACAAGCATCTCCAGGCTTGTTTTCAGTTTCTCTAAATTTAGATGACAATGAAGATACTAATGATGGGTTTTCATCTCGGCGACCAATTGGAGTGAAAAAGTCTAAGTTAAAAAGAAAATGTGACAAACATTTATCGTAATCAATACTTTAGAAGAAAGAAACAAACAACTTTTGAATCAACTTAAAAAGACAACTGCACAAAAGAGAACACCACTTAGAGATTCAAAGTCGTAATTATGCCTTAAAAGAACTAAAGGAGGAGAACAATATTTTATTTCGAGATTTTGCTTCCCTTCAAGGTCCAAATATTTGTGCATATGTCCAAGTTGAACAAGAACGAATTATACAGAAAAGGGCTACACAACACCAAGATCAAGAAACTCCTCATGCATCTACCACATTCAGCCAATATTTTAATGATCTTAGTGGATCTGGTAATAACCTAGCTGATTATTAAGTTACTTTAATTAATATTATGTTAAGCTTGTCTTATGTTAAGAGCTGTTAAATGTTGTGTTAAGTTTGTTTGTGTTTTTAAAAAAAAATGTATTAGTTATGTATTTCAATGGTATCGTTTGCTATTTTATTTATTTAATTATATATTATAATTATTAAATGATAAATTATAGTTTAAAAACTCATTATTGGTAATTATATTTTAAGAAGTTTACTTAGTATATATAAATTGAATATAAAATCTTAAAAGTTATGCTTAGTGTCAATGTTTTGTTAAAGCATAAAATAAAGATTGTAAAAAATGAAAAAAATCATTATGTAAATAAAAAAAGTTTAACATCAAAATGAATTTATGAATAGAGTTCTCTTAAAGATAATATAACACTATTCATATACTTATTTTTTCTCTCAAAATGATATACTATTAGAGATGGATTTCCCTAATTTTTTATGTTCTCCCTCATTTTGATGAACCATTGGAGATGCTCTAAAAACCTTATTTAAGTTTACTAATTTTGGTTTAATATTCAGATTGAATTGTAATTGTTTCCTTAGTATTGTGTGGAAGAGTAAAAAAACAAGAGAAATTGTCAAAAATATTATTTTCCTTCTACCATTTTTCAAAAATACCTTAATCACTTTTATCCTTGTTTTTTAAGAGGAAAAACACATTTATAACCTTTGGGTTAATTAATCTTAGCTCAGGGTTTAGAGTTAAGGGGTGGTAAAGGGTGGAGGTATGGCTTAGGAATTTAAAATTTAGGATTCTAATTAATTTTTAAAAAATTTACCCTTTAAAAAGTGATATTTTTGAAAATATTTATTTAATAAAGATAAAAATGAAAAGTGGTACAAGGAAAGTGGTATTTTTAAAAATTCCCAAAAACAAATAGTAACCGAGGAGGCATATATTTATCTCTTGCTTTCCCTTTTCGATCAATGAGTCTATAGATCCTTGGTCGTAGATCATAAACTTCTTTAGTTTTTAATATTCAAAAGAAAACTTCTTTAGTTTTTTAATTACATGATCATAAACTAAAAGTATATTTTGGCAAAATATTACCTGAGCATGCATGAAGACGCGTAACTACATTTTAAATGTTATATTTTAACAATAGTAATATTATTATTGTAAATAAGAAAAAAATAGATTAGTTGAATAAATAAAGAAAATTAAAAAGATGCCAAAAAAGAATTAAAAATCTTTTAAATCCTACTCTTAGACTATCTCCAATATACATTGCTACTTTTCTAAAATATAGAAATTTTATGAAAATATCATTTGCTCCAATATACTTCTCTAAAATAGTAATCTCTAAATATAAAATAAAAATAGAATAATGTTATTTCTTTTTCTACAAAAAAATAACAATTTTTATTTTATAGAAAAAATAAAAGTTTTGTTTCCAAATATTATTACAGAGGTAAATATATAGATGAGTTGGGGATGCTCTTAAACTATCACTAGTGTTAAAATACTCTATCAAGTTTCTTGTCAATAAATTTAATTGTTTAAAATTATAAACAAACAAAACAATAATTAAGTAGATAATGAGTCTTTCAAAAAGTATAAGTTTGGGTTTCTTCTTTAGAAGACCATCATATTCTCCCCTCTACAGTGTATGTCCTAAGATATTCAAGATCGAATACAAAATAATAAAATTGAGGCCCTAAATAGTTTATAAATATTTAATTTAAAAACAGAACTTATCCTAAAACATTAATATCTTCTATTGTTGCCTTTATTATATTTAATGAAAATCAATATATTATTTAATATTTTTTATCTCTCAGATTTTTTCTCTTCAAAAAATTACATTACAACGATGGCGGGACCTGAGAATTTGAAAATTTTAAATATTTCTTAAATATATATATTTTTTAAATATATAATCTAGGGACTCGCGTCAATATAAAAATAGCTAAAAACTTTGAGGATTTTAATACCAATGTTTCATTGGGTTTAGCCCAGATCCAGCCATGATTACAACATAGTTACTAACAATAAATCAAATAAGCGGATTACAAAACGTAAGAGAATCCATAGTGGTGCAATTTTTGAAGAGCTTCTCAGTATAAAATTAATTAAAAAGGAAACAATAGAAAAACTTAAGAAATTTTGGGAAATTTTCAAAAATACCATTTTTCTTGTACCATATTTCACTTTTATCTTCGTTAAAGAGACATTTTCATAAATATTATTTTTTAAGATGTAATTTTTTTAAAATTAATTAGAATCCTAAATTTTACATTCCTAAACCCTACCCCACACTACCCCACCCCTCAACTCTAAATCCTAAGTCTTAGATTAATTAACCCAAAGGTTATAAGTGTGTTTTTTTCTCTTAAAAATAAGAGTAAAAGTGATTAAGGTAAAAGTGAAAAGTGATACAAGGAAAGTGATATTTTTAACAATTTCTCAAAAAAAATTGGAGATATATCTCTTTGGGAAGGTATTTCTACCAAAAGTCAAAGAAAAAATCTAAGCCAACTTGTCCTTACATTGAACAAATTCTATTTTTCATGAATAATTATAATTATCTAATAGATTATTTTAAAATTGTGTAATAATCTTCAAAAATTCTGGCTGAGAGATTGTCTACTAATAATGCTCTAAGCTCCATGCATTTGTTTCATGGGAATGGGGTCAAAATCGGGCATGTCTCTGCTTTTGTTTCTTTGATATTGTTTTCTATTTTGTATTGCAAGAAACTCGCATAGAAACTCAACCATTGCAAGTGATTTATAGCAGCTACAATGCAGGGTTCCCTGCAGTATCTAACTATCAAAAAGAGAAAAAAATCAAAAGTAGGAGAGAAGATGAGACATCAATTTTCATTTTAGATACTTTAAAACATCTTTAGTTACGCAAGTGACGCTTGTTATTCTAATTTAGGTTTAATATTTCTAAATGAGTTATATAATTTAACTATATTAAAGATATTATTATTTTAATTGTTGGATACTTATTTTTAAATCCTTTCATATAAGTATGCTATTACAGCAATTCCAATGAAAGTTTTTCACCATGGAATTCTCACTCCAAATATTAGTATATATATATAACAATTAATATTTTATTATCAGTAGTTCAAAATTATGGAAAATCTAACTCAAATAGTTCAAATGAAGTAATTTTGATTTCCCATAATTTTAAGATACCAAACTTATAATATATGTAGTTTTAGATATTATGAGAAAATTTAGGTAGATACCTTCAGTAAAGGTGTTCTTAGAACATTTGCAACAAAAATATCTATGAGGGTTTCTAAAAACTGTAATAATAATAAAACAAAAAAATAAAAGAGAAAGAAAAAATGGAAGAGAGATAGAGAATCATCTCTTGTGCGGCAGATCAACAAAAATGTAGAAGAGATTTTCCTTCTTATGTGTCCAGTCGAGTTTGTTTAATTTCTTTCTGTATTTTTATAATTTAATCATAAAAATTATATTAATATTAAACATATAAGAAAAATTTGACTAGAAATTGTCTGATGTTCTTAGAGTATTCCCATTGTTTAAGACCTTCACATGAGAATCTAAACAAGAAAATATTAGAGCATCTGCATTGGAGATTTTTCACACAATCTCTCATCAAATAAATAAAAGAAAAAAATAAAAGAAATGATGAAAGAGAATAAAAATGAGGTACAAGATGAGAAACATACCTTCTTAAAGGTATTTCAACTAGAATGACAAGAGACTTTCTCCACTTGTCATTTAATAAGTGATTAATGAAGTTATTGATGTTTTAATGAAACTACAATTAATGAATGTTGTCTTATCCAAATTAACTTAATTTATTTATTGCACTATAATATATTAAGCAATTGATATTTTAATGAATCTACTAATTAGGAATGTTGTCTTATCCAAATTTTAAAATATTTTATTACATCTTCATTTTTCTTCTTTTTCTAATTATTTCATTAATTATATTTATTAATTAATTATATTTATTATAATAATTAACATCATTATTTTAGGTGTGAATCATAATAATTTCATATGTTTGAATAAAATTATTTCATTCGTGACAAAGATTCCAACGGGTTAATAAATAGTTTTTATTTATTCACATTCATCCAAGTATCCATCCGAATAGAAATTGTTTTTATGATTTCATTTTTTGTTGTTCTAAAACTAAACTACATGTAGATATTATAAATTTCTAGACAGAGTTTGAGTTGATCCTTCCGGGTCCGGGTAGATTCATATTATAAAATTTTAGATGAGGTTTGAATTAATTTAAATTAACACCTGCTCGGTGAGCGGGTCCAGCTCTAGTTATTATTAAATGATGAGAGATCATGGGAAGAAACTTACTCATTGCTGATGCTCTTTGTATTTTATCAAAACATAATTGTCTAACTTAATTAGATCATAACCAATAAAATAGCACATAAACACACCTCATAGGGGTATGAGGTATCTAGAGAGTATATAAAAAGGCTATCTGTTGAGAAACTATAGACCTTTTCTTTCAGTTTTTGTATTTTTTTTTTCTTTTTCTTAATTCTTGAGATACCCTATGAATTCTCCCATTGAAAGTGCTCCTAGCTTCTTCCCTTTTTGAGCATTATTATACCCCTAGCTTCTATCAATTAGCAAGACAGCTTGGTGACCTCCAAACTGAGACAGCAAAGTATGCAAAAACGAAATTTATATGTAATGGCTTTTACTAGTTAATAATTATGTGTGCATTGTGTGAGCTTCGTCATGTGCGTTATTCTACGTTTATATAATATTTGGATAATTAAAGAAAATTTTAACAAACAAAAGACTGCAAATTAAAAAGAAAAGTGAACTTCATTCCGTTTAATTTGCTATTGTGATTTCCGCCCAATAAAATGAAGATTCAAAAAACTTGGAATTGGTTGGTATCGAAAAAAAAAAAATTACTAGACATGAAACACAATTATCATTTGCTACTTTCATATATACAAGGGCTCTTTTTGTGTTTTTCTGAAAATGGCCTCAATTAGCAGATGCGTATATGTATATACTGTATATGAAAATATATAAATTATACTGTATAGGTTTTATATAATTATATATGAAACCATGCATGAACGGTGCTTATATAAAAAAGGTTAGATGGTCGATGTGTTTATTGTCTATTCTGGAACTATGCGGTCAGAAGATATATTTATTACGTATATACTATATACAAAAGCTATTAGGGAACACATAATTTAGATAAATGTTTTTGGATTTTTGTATGAAACTTTACCGTGACAAATAGTGACAAAATCTGAGCCCCTTTTGCAGGTTTATATGAGGCTGCTCAAGAGGCCATCTAAGTTGGTATACTCACGTTTTTTATTAACCAATAAGTGTTTGGACCAGGTTCTATTTTTTTCTCAGACACGATACGATCTGTTGCTAATATATGATAACATGGTGTAAAATAGTTTTCTCAGCGGATATCGAAACAAGAACATAGTAAAACCAACTGTTTGTACTAAACCACCAGTCCAATGCACTGTTATTACATTCAAGTTTGTCAGTGTCTAAAAGAGCCCTTAGATTTATAGATAAATCAAAGGCTTTCTATTAAGAGAGAAGGTTGACTTACATGGCAGATGTGATGTTCAACATAGTAGTCAAATCGAATAATAGATTCGAAAGGGTCGGTTCCATAACTGAAAAACGTTTTTCTTTCACGTAAAGCTCCTACTAGTTTATGAGAAAGTTTTTGTGGTTTTATTTCATATCCCTTAATTGGAGGAACATCATTGATTCATAATGATGGATATATCTTTTAATAGTGTTAACAATACTTCTTCAGTTTTTTTTTTCATCAAATGATTATTCTATTACTCAAACCGAGGTGGTCTGGAAACTCAAACCGGAATAGAACAACCAACGAGACAAAAGATCTCTATGAAATGAACGTGCAGTCTTGGCTAGTGCGGTTTCGATACCATCGCAATAATGTCCTTGCAGTCTGTGCCAAAACGCTGGCAAGACGAATATTGAAGCATACACTCCATTGTCCATCTAAGAGCCTCTAGTTCAGAGTTAAGTGTCATCTCTCGCTTTCTTAGATTTCGCGTCCCCATGAGCTCGATTTTCCAATTGCAATTCTTCCACACCCATCCGCAACCGCTATATTGATATGTGGCAGTCCAAGAACCATCCACCATACAAATATTTTCTAGACATAAGGTCTATGCTGCCTTGCTCCTGTTCGCTTGTGGATTCTGATTGATCGTCTCATTAGCACTAAACCACGTAAGACATTCGCTTTCTACATATCTTACTAACTCCATTGGGTCTACTATCAATCCCCTTGAAAAGTTTATCATTTCGGGCCTTCCAGAAGTACTAAATTATCCATGGAAATGGGTCCTTGTGTGAATCATGTGCAACAATCTCATTCTTTCGCCAAAAAGGTAATCCATATTGGCAAAGATGTTAGGTAATGAGACCATGTTTTGACCTAAGGGCGTCGAAGATAAAACCCATACTTGTAGGGAGGTGGACATTCAAAAATGGCGTGAGTAACCGATTCCTACGGCTCCCCACATCTCAGACAGTAGTTGTCACATCTCATATTTCAATAATTTAGATTTTTTGTGATCGCCACATGTCATGTTATCAACTGCCACATGTCATGTTATCAACTGCCACATGAGATGACACATCTTCGGATGTGCTTTGACTTTCCAAGCAAAGGCTTGAAGATCAGTAATATTGGGTTCACAATTCTCACTCTCCACATCTTTCCTCCAAAGTTTTCGGGCCACCCAAGAACCTGATTTGACCGTATATTGGTCATTCTTAGTATAGTTCCAGCAGAAAGAATCTATGTGCTTCATCCTACTTATGGTTATGCTTCTTATGAGAGGGATGTCTTCTGAATTAACACAATTTGTCAACAGATCAATATCCCACTTCTTGGATTCATGATTTATTAGATCGCTAACTCTCATATTCGGGTGCAAGACTGGAGAAGAAGGAAAGGCCGGCCTAGCTGGTATTGTCGGGATCCAGAGATCGTCCCACACCTTAGTTTCATGTCTAGAATGAATCTTTTGGTCTAAGACCCAGTAGTAATAAAATTCGCGCCGCCGAGATACTAGTCCAGACATATGATGGGCGGTTAACCGAAATTGAATGCAAAGGCAAACTCATTTGGTAATATCTCCCCCTTAACACCCTAGCCACTAGTGGATCCGTATATTGGATTAATCGGCATAATATTTTTGCTAGTAAAGCCAAATTGAATTCATGTATCATACGAAATCCCAAACCTCCTTCACTTTGTGGTTTACATAGTTTTTCCCATTTTATCCAGTGTATACCTCTCTTTGTTTGAACTCCACCAGAACTGTGCAATGGCACTAGCAAGCTTTTCACAGATCACTAATGATAGTAGGAAGGTAAACATCACATATGTCGGAAGTGCTAATAATATGGATTCAATTAGAACCTCTTTTCCGCCTTTCGATAACCATCTACCCGTCCAACTATCACTCTATGCATCAACTTGTCTTTGAGGAAAGTGAAGAGTTTGCATTTGGAGCCACTAATATCTTCAGGTATTCTCAAATATGACACCATCCCCCTTCGTTTTGGATTCCTAGCTTATCTTTAATATGTTGCCTATTATGAGCATTCATCTTCTTATCAAAGAGCAAGGAAGATTTCCCAAAGTTGATACAGTGACTTGACGCTTTCCCATATTTCCTAATCTATTTCATTATTTTCTCTCATTCACGGAGCTCCGTCTTACAGAAGAAAAGACTATCATTAGCAAAGAGAAGGTGAGATATCAAGGGATATGCGCGTGTAGTACACATCCCCGTTATTTTCCCTTGGTTCTCAGCATGATTAAAAGGCTAACGAGCACTTCCATGCATAGAATAAAGATGAAAGGATACAAAGGATATCCTTGGCGCATGCCTCTTCCCAGAAAAATGTTTCTCTTTGGCTGACCGTTTAAGAGTACTTTGTATTTAACCGAAGTTATGCATTGCATGATCCAATCAATCCAAAGATCTGAAAACCCTAACTTTTGCATGACTGCATGGATGAAGGACCATTTCATACGATCATACGCTTTACTCATATATGTCTTGATGGCCATTCTCTTATTGCGTCCGTTTGTTTTAGTTCTCAACGCGTGAAACATCTCTTGTGCAATCATGACATTATCAGAGATTTGTCTTCTAGCAACAAATGCCAATTGGGTTTCAGAGATTAGGCATGGTAGAACTTTTTTTAATCTCTGGCATAAGACCTTAGAAATTATCTTGTAGCTAACATTGCATAGACTAATAGGCCTGAACTTGTACATCTCATTTGTTTTATCCACCTTAGGAATAAGGCAAATATTTGTGTCGTTAAGTTCATTTGCCATTGTTCCCTCAAAAATGAATTGGTTAACCATAAGGGTTAAATCCTCCTTTACGATATCCCAAAATTTCTGGTAAAATAGTGATGTTCCGTCTGGCACTGGAGCTTTCTCAGGATGCCTCGTGAACAGAGCAAGTTTGACCTCCCATCCTGTAACCAGAGCTGTAAGTTCCTCATTAACCGACTCAATAATCTTTGTGAAAACCTCTAAGAGAACCTCCTCGATATTTTCCGGATTAGATGTCTCAAATAACTCTCTAAAATAGCTAGTAGCAATGGCTACTAGACCATCATCATCTTTCACGGCATTTCCATTAGAATCGAGAAGGTGAGTGATTTTGTTTCTTGCTCTCTTTTGCTTTGTTAATGAGTGGAAAAAATTATATTTCGATCGCCTTCTTTAAGCCAGAAGACTCTACTCTTTTGTTTCCAGAATATCTCTTACGCCTTAAGAGCGTCAGATAATTCCTTCAAAGCCTCCGTTATTTCCTCAGTTGTGGCATCATCATTCAAGTACAGCCCCTCCACTTTTTCCCTTAGATCCTCCATCTGTTTTTCAGAATTTAGATCATGTTGCCTTCTCCATAATCCTAAAGCTTTGTGACAACTTGATATGTGCTCCATAATATTTGCATCAGGGAAAAGTTCTGGATATTTCCAACCCTCCAGAATAATTTGCCGTAATTCCTCATTGTCAATCCACATTTTGTCGAATTTAAAAGATTTTGATTTTCTCATAGGTTTTGAAAGGATATTTGCGAGAACCGGACGATGATCCGATCCTCACATCTGCATGTAGTTTACCCCTAAATATGGGAACTTTTCATGTCAATCCTCGTTACCAACAGCTCAGTTTAATCGACATCTGACTGTGGTTCGCCTTGTTCTTTTTCCAACCGATGATAACATATTTCCAAAACATAAGAATTCTAGTATTTTGCATTCTTTAAGAATATGTTTGAAAGACAAAAAAGAACTATCAGAATGAAGTCTTCCTCCCACTTCTTTAGTTAAATACCGTGTACTGCTATATTTAAATACGTATACACCATTTCGCCAAAAAAGTGTAAATATATCCATACCAGTTGAGTAACCTGTTATAGTTAACTTGTAAGTTCATTAAATGTACTATGTTTTACCGATATTATGTTACTAGTATATAAATTATCAGAGATTAATGGAGAATTTTCATGTTTACTATTTTATTGCTACCATTATTCATCTTTACCTTCATTAAAGAGATATTTTCATAAATATCATTTTTTACGCGGCAAAATTTTTTTAAATTAATTAAAATCATAAATTTTACATTCTTAAAATGTCTCCCACACATCAACTATAAATCTTAAGTCTTAGATTAATTAATTGAATAGTTATAAATATGTTTTTCCCTCTTAAAAATAAAAGTAAAAGTGATTAAGTTAAACATGAAAATGATATTAGAAATGTAGTATTTTTGACAATTTACTTTGATTAACTCTTTTGGTTACAATAGATGTTATAATTTCTTCTGCTGTTCCGCATACAAAAGCTTACAAAGTGGTCAATGAGGTAGGGGTCTAGGTGTTGCTACTCATCATGCCAACAAATAAGTTCGGTTTTAAAGTCTTTGACCACAATCTCTGTCCCTTAGCAAATCTCTGTTAATTAGCAAGTGTCGTTCGTGTATTTTTTATATATTTTTAAATTTGTACATTTATGTGTGAAGAAGTAAAATCTTGTTTCTTCTGATCAAGTAAAATATTTTGAAATTATCCAAGATATATTTTCCAGTATTTCCAGTTTCAAAGTTAGGATCTTAAAAAATAGTATTTTGTTTACACCTAGTAGGGTTTTTCTCGTTTTGAAAATTTTGGCTGTGGACGAGAAGCCACCCTCATACAAACGGTTATAATCAATAATAATAATTTGCATAAAGAGGGTTTACAACTTAAAGCTTAAAATGCCTCAAAGTAATTTTAAAGGTGAAGAAATAAAGAATAAAGTTACCTCAAAGTGTAGGAAATTTATTTAAGAAAAACTAACTAACAACATGCATATGTGACTTTTTCGATACTCCAAAAAGGGTAAACATATATGTATATTGAAAATGGTACGAAAAGGGGAAAATGAACGTAACGAACCCGGACTCACGTGAGTAGAGAGACATCATGATCCTTAGCTTCCCATGTTATATAATATAGTTGGATCATCATTAATTTAAGATATCCTTATCAAGCATGCATCATACATATAAAATATTCTTTGGGCATGCATTGATTTATATGTGTTTATTTATATTTTTTTATAAAGTATATGTTTATTTATATTATGAAGTACAAACACAGGCACAGCCATAATCACTCTCGTTTATGTTCAAGATCAAGGGAAATAATCATGACTGTTACATGATATAACTTTAAAACATTGTTCCCTTTCGGCAAATATGGATACTTTTTTATTTTAAATTTTATTAAAGGACACAGTTTCTTGTTAGCAGAGTACAATTCTTTAAATATTCAATCCAAATTACGTAGATGTTAAGTGATCTTAAATAATTATATATGTTGACAAGTTTTCTAAAACCCAGAATAGTCCATAGACTAAGGAATGAAAAATATGGAGTACAATTCACCAATGTTAGAAAGTTTTTTGACAATAGTCTAATTTATTTTATTTGTTTCAAAAAATGTTTTCACGATAATACATGTAATATAAAATAAGTAGACATAAAAATCAATACTTTGAAGCCAGTTCTTCCCAAACCGTCGACTTTAATAAATCAACTAAGATAGTACCCGCGCTTTGCAAGCGCGAAATTATTTTTTGTTCGCAAGTTTATTAATATGTATATGTATGAGCGTTTTGTTCGGTTCGGTTTGTTTCAAAATTGTATTTTATAGTTTTAGTTTGGTTTTGGTTCGGGTGTAGTTTTTGGTTTTCAGTTCAAAAATATAGTTATCATCTATTATTTATGAATTTGGTTTTGGTTTGAATTTAGTTATTTTGGTTTGGTTTAAATAAGAACCCAATATAATTTTAAATTCAGTTGACAGCGTAGGTCTGAATAAGGATATGAGATTTTCATTATTGATTATGTTTTGGGTAGTTATATTTTTGGTTACATTTTTTTTAATTTTATTATGTATTACTGAATATATTTACATTTTAAATATGTTTAGAGAATCAGTATATCTCAAAGTCATATACCAAATTAAAAAACATCTACTAACTTTGTATCTCTATGTGCCTAAATTTTCAACCGAGCTTTCAAACCCTCAAGTAATTTTCAAGTGAAAATTTATATAATCGCATTCTATATATACTTAAAGTGAGGGATGGCCTTACTTGTCTCAAATTCCATCATCCAACAAACGGTTACTTCAGTTTGGCGCATTTGAACTATAACATTTGTGTTGCTCTATTTTCAAAGTCAAAATTTTGTATTTTGATATATTTTATTACAACAGTTTACATATATAATATGAAGAGGGAGTCATGTTTCGGTATTTTAGATCTTAATATAATTAAATTTTCAAATGTAAAATATTATTCCTTCCGTTTCCTATTAAAGTTTCGTTGTAGAGTAAAAATATTGTTACAAATATAAGTGTCATTATAGAATTTCAATACAAAATATATGAACTTTATTTGTTAGTTTATTTATATTAGTTTAAATATGGTTAAGTATTAATATAATGATATTGTTATTAATAAATATATAAAATTAAATATATTTTTAATCTGTGTGCATAAATTTTAAGAAAAAATTAAAATGAAACAAATAAAGTATACTTAAAAAGGTCTGAATAAAATTATAATAACAATTGTGTAGACTAATAAATGTTTCCTATACAAATCAATACTATAATGACCTTAAAATCTAATATTATATCAATAATATTAAAAACTGAATTATACCTATAATATATGAATTTAATCCCATTGGGCTTGGGTGAAAAAAATTTCCACTTAATTTACAACTAATGAATTTAATGTATAATCAACCGATTTGATTGTCCATATAAAGATGGAAATGCTACTGTTGTAAAACTAAAAATATTTGAATTTTCTTACCATTTGTTTTCATTTTATATCTATAAGCATAAAAATATCTTGTTACACCTATCTTGGCATATATTATATAGTTAGACGATGTTGTTTTGTATTTATTTCTAAGGATTTGGGATAGAAGAAATATTATAGGGGATATAATATATTAACACCTATTTAATTTGTCGCAACTGCGCTAATATTTTTTACACAAACAATATGACGGACAACGAAATTATCTGAGATTTAATTGTGGAGGATGTAAAAATATTTGGATCTCTTGAAAGTAAATGCAATATTTTTTGTTCTATTTATCAACCAATGAGAAATTTGTTTACATTTTTATTTATAATCATAATAACTATCTTGTTTGAATACGGTTTTTGATTATTAGATATTCGTATATGTATTGTTACAAAAAATAGTATACAATCGTAACTACCCACTCAAAAGAATATCTTCTTCCTCTTATCTATACTTTTTATGAAACATATTTAAGGTATAGTAGATGATTACCATGTAACCTAACTCTGAATAGTAAATATTGATTCATTTGTTTGAATCATCACGTTTTCAAGTGGGTTATGAGCATGTGTAAGTTCTTTGAATCACTATAACTTAAAGCTTGACAATGAGACTCTGTATGTACACTACATGATATACAATTTGGTAGAATTCAGTAAAAATTAACATAATGTATATGTGAATCATTCTATGATAAAACATATTTTATAAGTCATTATAATGTATAAAGTATAAGATAATATCATAATGTATATTTGAACTCTAATATAACATGTTTTATGATTCACATATGCTAGGTCAAAAACTATAGAGCACGATGAACTCTAATGTTAATAAATCACATATTTTGGTATACTGTTGAGGCAAAATTCAATGATCGTATCTATAAAATTTGTCAAACGATATTTATTTATATGGTTTAGATTGATTGACTAAATAATATGTTGAGATAAAATGTATATTTAATAAAAGTTATTTTATAGATATGTAGAAATAATAGGAAGGTTAGTTAATGAGATATAGAAATAATAAGATGACTAATTAATAGATAAGTCACAACATGTTCAATAGGTCCAAAAAAATATCTCATGGTAATATTCAAATAGGACTCTGTTTTAATATAGTAGATACTCATAAATTATGTGTTATTGTAATATAAATTTTCATATTTTGACCAACAGATGAAAACAATGGGTTCAGATAGATTCTATAACCAACGAAGATAATGTAATATAATACATATTTCATGTGGGTAATGATGGTGTGATCATTCGAAATAAAAGGCTGACGGGTGGAGCGGTGAGCTCCAATATACTATTTATGTAAAATAGGTTTAAATATAGTAATACAAGCAGTGTAATTATGCTATTGAGTAATTATGTGTTTTTATGTAATCGAATGAAAGAACGATATGATAACTATTATGGGGAACGAATAAGGCGTACGTATGATGTCTATTTGTCTCGACGATATCAGACCAAGTGGTAATTAACCTTATTAAAATCCTCGTGGGACAATATTTAGGCACGAAACCAAACCTAACAGTATTTAAAATTCGTAGCATTAAAAATCGTATGTGGAGAGAAAAATAAAAATACATTATATATCGTACTAAATGTGATATATTTTTATTTTTCCACGTAAATATTCTTTCATTTGTCACCAAATTTCTCCGACATTGACCGAGTTTCCAAATGCAATGCATATACTCTCCATTCGTTATTGTGCCTTTAAGAAATATACCAACCGGCAAGAAGCCAAGACGAAGGGAGAGGGAGGGAAAGCGACGTCCACAATCTTGGATAATTTGCTGCATTAAAGTTCAAAGATGGTTCAGACTAGGGATGGGCAAAAAAAACCAAACTTTAATATTTGAACCAAACCGATCAGAAAAAAGTGAAAACTGAATTTGATATGAATATTAGAACGAGTATTTTTTTCACCGTATTTTGAGTTTTATTTAAACCAGACCCAAACTCAAATGAACATATGAAAAAAATTGAAAAAAAAAAATACCAAACATAAATTCAATAGCGAAAAAATACCAAAATACTCAAAAATTACCAAATTCTAATTTTATTTTATTTTTCCAATAATTACATTTGAGGTTTGTATATGAATAAACTTTTTTATTTTTCTAGAATTATTATCCTCAATGGTAAGATACCTACAAGAGTATCATATACTATACATTAATTTAATCCATTGAATTTATAGAATTGTTATAACGGAGAGAGTATCATATAGTGTACATTAATTTATTCCATGAGTGTTAGAATAAATTAATTTTCGAATCTTTCCAAAATTACCAAAAATTTAAAACTTAAACTTTTAAGGGCAAATCTCCCAAATAATCCTTTTTAAAGTTTTTGTCACAAAAATAATCTTTAAGAACAAAAATGACAAATCTAGCTTTTTTTATTTTCAAAAAATTAATTTTTATTTTACTTTTTTCAATTTTAAACCTCATCCCCAAAACTCCACCCCATAACTCTAAACCCTAAGTCTAGATTAGTTAATTCAAGGGTTAACAAAATGACTAATATATATTTATACCTCTTGGGTTAACTAATCTAGACTTAGAGTTTACAGTTACGAGGTGGGTTTTGGAGGTGAGGTTTAAAATTGAAAAAAAAATTAATTTTTTAAAAATAAAAAAAGCTAAATTTGTCATTTGTTCTTTAAAGTTATTTTTGTAATAAAACCTTTTTTAGGGTTCTCTGAGGTATTTCTCAACTTTTAATGGTACAATAGAGAATCTGCCATAAGCCACTACGATAATTACTGTGAGATTTTTATCAAATCGCATGACGATTGACGCATATACACATTTCTATCAAGTACTCACCGACCGTAATTCGCGCCTCATAGTATGACATTCACAAAGAATGCCACTTTGGCCTTTTTAAAATTAAATACTAATTAACAAACTAAATAAATGCAAAAACAAACACGTTCGTGCAACTAACAACACATTAATTAACAAATAAGAACAAAACTCATTAACTTTGTCTCCACTATTTCTCCAAAACTGTGTTACAATCTACTGACAAAACTAAATTATTAAATTTTAAAAAGCTCAAAAAGAAGACATTAAATGACTAATAGATCTGATATCAGTGAATCATCAAAATCACTGAACACTGAACCAATATCTCTGATACTGCTGGAATAATCAAACACTTCGCCAATGTTCATCATACTTTCCCCGGTTAAGAACATATCATCATTTTCCGAAAATACTTGACCCATTGGTTGATCGAATATTGAAGTATCCGGTAGAGATTCGTTGAAATAGTTGTCTAGAAACGGAGTATCCAACGGAAATGAATCGTCTGATTCACTTGAACTAAACCCGGTATGCCAACACGGTGCACCTGAACTTTCCGGTTCCGGTTTAGCTGATTTGAACGGCTGTTGTATTTCTTCGGATGATCGGAGGTTGAGAACCGATGTAGGAGATGAAAGATGTTGGAAATCTTCAGTTGATTCCGAACTCGATGTTATTGTCGTTGTCGTTGTAATGATGCTTTCCGGTTTATCAAGAACCGGTTGTTCCGGTTCTGATTCATCTTCGTGAGATTGAGGCGGTATAGAGAAATTGGTTAAAGCGTCCGGTCCACGGAGTCTAATAGCAGCGTTATCATAAACCACGGCGGCTTCCTCCGCCGTCTCGAAAGTTCCGAGCCAAATCCTCCGACGTTGCTCCGGATCTCGAATCTCCGCCGCCCATTTCCCCCACGGCCGTTGTCTAACGCCGCGGAACTTCCTCCCATTTTGGCCGGACGGGATCGATACCTTGAGTGGACCACGGCGACGATTTGACGCCGGAGATTGAGTTTGATCGGAGGAGAGTCTCTTCCTCTCCTTCATTGAAACTCCGGTGATATTGATGTTGTTGCAGCTTGGCTCGACTTTGATCTCGTTCACGAACCGCTTGACTCGCCGGAGAGGAAAGAGGAGGTGATCTTCTTCTTCGTCACTTGATGAATCGGTTGCGTAGGGATCGGTTACAGAGACACGAACGATTCTCAGTGAGTCAGGTCGAGTTTTGCCAGGAGAGGTTTTGATGTATTTAGTGAGTGATGTTTTGTGCTCTGTGTACTTCAATGGTCGATAATCAATATATTCTTCCATCAATACTTGCCTATATTTCGCATCAGGTTTGTTGAGAAGGTTTCGAGAGAATCAAAACAAAAAAAAAGAAGAGATTTTCTTTTGTTTAAAACGAAAAATGGGAGAAAAATATCAAAGATTTTACTTTCCTCTTTTGGTGTACGAGAGAGACAGAGAGAGAGAACTTATTTTGAAACACAAATGACTTATGTGCTAAGTGTGAAGAAGACATTCTCAAGCTCACTATTAACATCATCATTTATAGGCTCGGTTTGGAGCGGTTTGTGAGAGAGAGAGAGAGAGTTGTAATTATTTTTAATAATAAATTATTATTACTGTCTTTATTTTTATTTCTCTTTCTGTTCTTAATTTGTCTGGTCCTCTACCAGTGGTGTTTTCGGTATTTTTTGTCAACACCCGGGAGTATTTCGAATTACAAACGGTGTTTAAAATACTGGAAGCCGCATTCATGACAACAAGTTGCATGATGACACGTGGCTGTATTAGATATTTGGCCCTTTCTTGTGTCTATCGTATTTGCTGAGTCAGAGCGTGGTTTTTCAGTTTTGAAGTTCGCGACTCATGTCACGTGACCCCCAAGATACCCGGTCCCGGTTTTTCTTTTATTTCCACTCATTTATTTATAACTTTATAATACTAATACTCAAGCATCTTCATTAATGTAGTATTTTTAAATAAATCCTAAACTATTTATTATATTTGAATACTCTAATTTAGCTAGATAATTTTTTGAAATTTTTATTTCATATATGTTCTTAAGTTTTGTATATTTTAATTCTTTTAATTTTTATTATTATTTTAATTTTAAAGTATTGGTAGACTTTCAATCAAATTATATTAATATCTAATTTTAAAATATAATTATTTATATTTATTAGAATTTAAGAAGACACACTAGAATTTTACAAATAAAAAATTTGGTGTAAAATTCGAATATATCCATTAATAATATATTAATACATTTAAGTGTTTGTTTCTATTATATATTAATAAAATTTGTACTAAACTGCACACTTAAAGTTATTAGTGCATATTTTTGATAAATTTCACATTTCTAATCCTCATAAATAATAAAAGAGTTTCATTTTAAACAATTTTTTAAAAAGTTAAATCTTCTCTTTTCTTTTGAGAAAAGATTATTTATGTTATGGGGTGATTGGTTGGACTTTATCTCTTTACTTTAGCTTTCTTTGTTTTCAAAACACTAAACTTTACCAATCATGTTGTAGCTTTATTTTTATAAATTAAAGCCTACATCAAATTTCTATCAATTTATATCAATAATGCTCTAGCTTTACTTTTCAAGCTACAGTAAAAAGATTAAAGTAATTTTTTTTCTTATGTCTTTTAGGTAAAAAAACCTACATATTTCTTTTGTAGGGTGTAGGATCGGTAAAATAAAATAAAAACTATCTATAATATCAAATAAATTAGACAACCATAATTAAAAACATCTATAGATATTTTAATATAATTTTGGGTGTTTTTTAAATTATTGAAACATTTGAAATAACATAAATATTATTTACATATCACATTAAATAAGAGTAACTTTGATAATTTATTAAAAATATTAATAAAATAATTTAATTGACAAAAAATATTTATTTTACATATACATCACATAATTTCTATATTTTATTTTTAAATATCTACAGTCTATAGCTTACAGCTACAATAAATTAAACTACAGTAAAAGTCTCTGCAAAAAAAATCTATAGTAACAACTTTACAGTTGCAACTAACTTATCTACATCTAACTTTTTACAGCTAAATTTTTACAGATACAGTCGAACCAATCATCACCGTTAAATCTTTTGCACTAGCTGTTATCACTGCATTTAAGGGTGGGCGTTCGGATACCTGTTCGGGGTTCGGGTCGGGTATTTCAGATTTTTAGGTATTTCGGTATAGGGTTATAGTTACCGTTCGGGTATTTTAGTAGTTTGGGTCGGGTTCGGGTATTTTGAGTTCGGGTTCGGATATTTCGGGTCGGGTTCAGATATTTTGGATCGGATTTGGATATTTCGGGTTGGGTTCGGATATTTAGACTTTAAAAAATCATTTTTAAAGTTTTTTGTATTTAAAAACATAATTTTCACTTAACTGAGTTTTTATCTTTTCATAGATTGAATGATTAATAGATTTGGAGATACATGTCAAAAATAAAATACATTGATTTGGTTATTGTTTTTAAAATTTGAATGTAACTTTTGTTAATACATGAAACAAAAAGCTTAACATACATTTTAAGTGAGTATCAAATCATTTTGTCCATAATTATATGTTTATTGTATGATTTTAAAGTTTGTGTAAAATAAATATAATTATTTTAAATAAAATGAGAGATGTAAACTAAAAATATAAGGTTAAGTATAGTTATGTTCGGTTATCATTCGGGTTCGGATATTATTCGTTCAGGTTCGGATATTACCCATTCGGGTTCGGATATCCAATCTCTCCTAAATCAATACCCGTTCGGATATTTTACTATTTAGATTCGAATTTTTCGGATCGGGTTCGGGTACGGGTTCGGATATCGGGTAAAATGTCCACCTCTAACTGCACTTGTTTGACCGACATGTATGAGTAATTAATGATGATCTTATAGAAACTCTTCTCTTGGCTAATAATATTTTTGTATGTTACAAAATTGAAAAGGAAACTTTTTAACAGATGCTATT
This sequence comes from Moricandia arvensis, assembly GCA_905132765.1. Classification (NCBI taxonomy): domain Eukaryota; kingdom Viridiplantae; phylum Streptophyta; class Magnoliopsida; order Brassicales; family Brassicaceae; genus Moricandia; species Moricandia arvensis. The sequence continues at coordinate 53,680 of CAJHQP010000814.1, read as the reverse complement.
TTCTGATTTGAATACGTTATATGGTCAATGCTAATTCCCTAAAGAAGAAAACAAATGATTTTTTTTGGAAATAGTACAAGATATTTGATTTACTAAATTTTGTATTTATTTCTAAGGTATTTTTTATCTGCTAAAGAAAATATCTTTTCAAAATACTACTTGTATAAGGTTGTTAAAACTAACATTTTACAGCCAGAAGTAACGTGGCAAGCAACCTAGAATTTGCCGCCATTTATAATTTGGTGTGATACGTCTCAAAGGCTTTTTTTGTACTCTGTCCTCTCCCGCTCTTTGTCATCACTACATGCTTTGTGTGTTTTTCACGCGCTTCTCAATCAATAGGTAGTATTTTTAGTTTGAACAAAGAGAATTCAGGCAAAAAAATCACGAATTTTGCACGAATTGCCAAAATAAATTTGGATACAACCCTGGCCAAACGAAACTTGTACTTTTATTGACTTTATTAGTTTATTACAAAACTTTTGATTGACTGACGAATTAGAAACACCGTTAACAAGCAGTTAAGACGTTGTTAACATGACGTTGTTAATCACCCAGATAGACAAAACAACGTCGTTTTAGTTAACTTTGTTATTTAAAAATAATGTTTCCGTCGTGACTCGAACCCAAGTAAGGATAGGTTAATAGGAAGGGTTATGCCACTGAACTAGTGGACTTCTCGGGATATTACAATACTTGTTGGATTATATTGATAAAAGGACTACAAAGAAACATAACTATCTCAATCATCTGAATTTACTTATTAATTTGATTTAATAATAAACTTTAATGGATTTGAATGATTTTCTTTTTGTTAAAAATACAAAGATTCAAATTCAAAAAAGACTTCCGAATTTGTGAATGCTAATTAAAATTCATATGTTAAATTTCAAAATCACTATATTTTACACTGATTTATAAAAGAGCAAATATCTTTGATAATTTTTTTTGAAATTTTTGTCACAAAAATAACCTTTAAGAATAAAAATGACCAAACTAGCTTTTTTTTTTAAGAATAATTTTTTTTTATTTTTTAAGAATAAATTTTTTTTTTTTTTAATTTTAAACCTAAACCCCAAAAATGACCAAACTAGCCCTTTCTATTTTTTTTTATTTTTTTAAGAATAAATTTTTTTTTTTTTATTTTTTCAATTTTAAGAATAAAGGTTTTGGGGTTTAGGTTTAAAATTGAAAAATAAAAAAAAATATTAATTTTTTTATTTTAAAAAAATAAAAAATAGAAAAAATAAAAAGGGCTAGTTTGGACGTTTTTATTCTTAAAGGTTATTTTTTGTGACAAAAACTTCAAAAAAAATTATCAGAGATATTTGCTCTTTTATAAATCAGTGTAAAATATAGTGATTTTGAAATTTAACATATGAATTTTAATTAGCATTCACAAATTCGGAAGTCTTTTTTCGAATTTGAATCTTTTTATTTTTAACAAAAAGAAAATCATTCAAATCAATTAAAGTTTATTATTAAATCAAATTAATAAGTAAATTCAGATGATTGAGATAGTTATGTTTCTTTGTACTCCCTTTATCAATATAATCTAACATGTATCGTAATATCCTGAGAATTCCACTAGCTCAGTGGCAAAACCCCTCCTACTAATCTATCCTTACTCGGGTTTGAGTCACGACGAAAGCACTATTTTTAAATAACAAAGTTAACTAATACGACGTCGTGTTATCTGCTCGTTAAAGGTGTGTTTAATTGGTCAGTCAATCGAAAGTTTTTAATAAACTAACAAAGTCAATAAAAGTTCATATTTATTTCGGCCAGCCAGTATGTCGAAGTTTATTTTGGCCGAATTCGTGCAAAGTTCGTGATTTTTTTGGCCGAATTCTCTTTGAACAAATGTCTTTTTAATTTTATGTTAGGTTTTAAAATTGGTTGAGCAAACACTATTCCTTTTTCAAAAAAGTGCTTAGCAAACACTATTCCTTTGGCCATTAGCTTTCTTTTTGTATTTTATATTTCGAATTACTTCTATAATATAATGATTCCAAATCAATTTTAATAAAGTAAAATGTTAGAAAACATTATTCCTTTTCATAAACTACCAACAATACGAGATAAACTGTTCTGTCAAAAAACACGAGTTAAAAACGTTTAAAATATGCTACCACATTTGGAACATCGAAAAATAAAATAAAGATAATGTACACATACATTTAATAAATTAAAGAATTTTGCCATTAAAGCAACCCATGTGCATAACAACGATTAAAGATATGTGCATAAACAAAGATATGTGATTATAAGAATCATAAAAGCGATTTAACAAAAAAAAAAAAAAAAAAAAGAATCATAAAAGCTACTTAAAATGCATGGAATCTAATGGGTGTGATGCCAAAAAATGGGTGCTGCCAAAAACATGCATGGAATCTAAAGAAATGCAAACTCAAAGTATAAATATATGTACAGAAGTTAAAGACTTAAAACCTAGTTTTCGCCAATAAGCCAAAACAAGCTAGGCAAAAAATGTTTTGCACTATTACATGTTTATCTCAATATATTTGAAAGCTCTGTAAATTTATGAAGTACATATTAATATGCTAAAGGAAGATTTATTTATCCGAGGACTATACATTTTCATATTAGTTTTCAGATTTTAATCGGAATCATGAACGAGATAAACATTTTTTGACAACAAAAAATAAATACTAAATTAGTTTCCTATCGTATCGGATAGCCAAGCCGGAGGGAAAACATCAACATAAAACATAGCTGAAGGAAAACTCCTCGCACCACGTGCAAGCTTGTCCGCCACCATATAAACATGTTCTAACCGATATTGATATCATATGTTGTTTGATTTAATGCACTTACAAATTCTCTTGGTCCGTGAACATTTTTCATGTTGGGTTTTCCTCCTTAAGCCCAAAATTAATCTTAGCCCAAGAAGAAGAAAAATCTAGAGAAGAATGGAGAAAGATGAAGAAGTGTGTAGAAAAAGAAGTGTGTGGAAATGGATGTGTGTAGAAAAAGAAGTGTGTAGAAGTTGTTGTAGTTAGCCTCTCACTAGTATAAATAGGGGTGCTTAGCACCATTTGTAACCATAAAAGCAAAAAGAAAAACAAGAGAGAAAACACTTGTAAGAGAGAGTTTCCTAAAATTTCATATTTTGTAGTAAATCCCTTTCCTAAATATTAAGAGTCTTCTTCTTAAACTCTTAGTTGTCTAAATCCCATCTTCATCTCACGAAGAATATTGGGTAATTTTCCCAACAAGTGGTATCAGAGCCTGGTTCAAACATATCCTTAAGATCCCGTGTGATTCAAGATGGAGGCCACCGTTACCGTTGAAGGTGATATGTTCAAACTCACGACAGACAACTACTCTTATTGGAAACCGATGATGGAAGACCACCTTTATTGTAAGGATTTACACGAACCCATCATCATGAAGGAGAAGCCGGAAGGAAAGGATGACAAAACGTGGGAAGTACTAAACCGAAAGGCGGTTGCTGTAATCCGTAAGTACATTGACCGATCTCTCTTTGAACATGTCTCTACCTATACAAATGCTTATGAATTATGGACAAAGCTTGAGTCTATGATTCAAAAGAAAACGCCTCGAAACAAAGCTCTTCTTGTCCGACGGTTAGTAAAGTTGGAGTACAAGGATGGCCAAAACATGATGGAGCACTTGAATAATTTCAAGGGACTCGTAAATCAGCTTAACAAAGTTGATATGAAGGTTGAAGATGAAATGCAAGCCCTTTTACTCCTTAGTTCACTACCGGAGAGTTGGGACACACTAGTTGTCACTCTAAGCAATTCAGCACCGGAGGGAAAGCTTACCATGGACACCGTCAGTGATAGCCTTCTAAATGAAGAGGTCCGGAGGAAGGAACGAGACTCGAGTTCTTATTCAGAAGCCAACATCGTTGATAGAAGAGGTAGAGAGGAGACTCGTGTTCACAACAAAAGCAGAGGACGAGACCAATCTCGAAGAAGATCCAAGTCACGACCAAGAGTAACCTGCTACTATTGTGGCAAGCCGAACCACATGAAGACGGAGTGTCGGTTTTTCAAGAAAGATCAACAAGCAGGTAATATTAAACCAGACCGGTTCAATCCTCCGAAGAAGCATGAAGACAAGACTACCACCATTGTTGAAGACCAGAGCAAAGACCTATATCTCGTTGGAGAATGTAATCTTAGCTCTGATGATAGCTCATGGATCGTTGATTCTGGTGCTTCTTTTCACGTCACCCCTCATGGAAGCTTCTTCACAACCTACCAAAGTGGTGACTTTGGTGAAGTTCAAATGGGAAACCAAGGAAGAAGCAAGATCGTTGGAAAGGGGGATGTTATTCTTACATCAAACACTGGATGTAAGATAATTCTTAAGGATGTGAGGCATATTCCCGATATGAGACTCAATCTCATATCAACAGGGAAGCTTGATGACGCCGGTTTTGATAGTCATTTTGGCAGTGGCAAGTGGAAGCTAACCAAAGAGAGTTTGATCATGGCTCGAGGAAGAAAAGAAGGCTCATTATACGTAACACAAGCCAAGCTTTGCAAGGAGGAAGTTAATGTTGCAAGCGACGACATGGATACATGGCACCGGAGACTTGGGCATATGAGTGAGAAAGGTCTTAATATACTTTCTCGCAAGAAACTTATTCCTGATATGAGAGGTACGTATCTCACACCATGTCATCATTGCTTAGCCGGAAAACAACATAGAGTCGCTTTCCGAAGATCTTCTACACCCACAAGAAGGAAGCATATTCTTGATCTAGTGCATACTGATGTATGCTCCATGTCTGAGAAATCAAATGGAGGTGCATCATATTTCGTCACCTTTATTGATGACCATTCAAGGAAGGTATGGGTATACCTTTTGAAGACAAAAGATCAAGTTCTAGATGCTTTCAAGGAGTTTGTAGCCCAAGCAGAAAGAAGTACGGGTCAAAAACTCAAGTGTGTTCGATCAGACAATGGTGGAGAGTACCGAGGTCCTTTTGAAGCATTTTGCAAAGCTCATGGAATCAGAATGGAGAAGACACCACCAAAGACGCCACAATTGAACGGGCTTGCTGAAAGAATGAATCGGACGATTACAGAAAGAGTTCGGTGCATGCTCTCTCACGCTAAACTACCCAAGCCATTTTGGGGAGAAGCTTTAAAGACTGCAGTGGATATTATAAATCTTACACCATCAGTTCCTTTGGAAGGCGATATCCCGGAGGAAGTTTGGTCGGGTAAGAAGGTCTCCTACAATCATTTGAAGGTGTTCGGGTGTAGAGCATTCGTCCACATTCCTAAGGATGAACGAGCCAAGTTAGACTCTAAAACTAAAGAGTGCATCTACCTTGGTTCACCAAAGGATGATTTTGGCTATCGGCTTTGGGATCCAATTAACAAGAAAGTTATTCGAAGTAGAGATGTTGTTTTCTTCGAAGATCAAACAATCGAAGACATCGATAAATCAAAGACACCAAAGCTAAGGGTTGTAAGGAGTGAAGATTCTCATAATCCCCAAGATCATGAACAAGTGATTGGAGGAGATGGCGAAGGGGGTCCCATCATGGATCCAAATGGTGATGAAAGTGAAGAAGAAGAAGAGCAAATGGAGCCAGAGGAAGAACATGAGCCAAGAAGATCCGGAAGAGAGACAAGACCATCTGTAAGATACTATCGAGATGAGTATGTGAATCTTACAGATGAGGGGGAGCCACAAAGCTATGAGGAGGCCATAGGAGACATTCACAAAGACAAATGGGTAGAAGCTATGCAAGATGAGATGCAAGCCTTGCAAGACAACCGCACCTATGAGTTAATGAAGCTACCAAAAGGAAAGAGAGCCTTGAAAAACAAGTGGGTGTACAAGTTGAAGTATGAGGAGAGAAGCTCAAATCCAAGATACAAAGCCCGATTGGTTGTGAAAGGATTCAACCAGAAGAAAGGCATAGATTTTGAAGAAATATTCTCTCCAGTGGTGAAGATGTCCTCTATCCGAGTGGTTCTTGGTCTAGCTGCGGTCCTAGACTTAGAGATTGAACAACTCGATGTTAAGACAGCCTTTCTACATGGTGACCTCAAGGAGGAAATCTATATGGAGCAACCCGAAGGATTCAAGGTCCCAGGAAAAGAAGACTTGGTATGCCGATTAAAGAAGAGCCTTTATGGTCTCAAGCAAGCCCCAAGACAATGGTACAAGAAGTTTGACTCTTTCATGGTGGATCATAACTTCAAGAAAACCAAGAATGATCATTGCACTTTCATAAAGAGGTACGCAAGCGGCGACTTTCTCATATTATTACTCTATGTTGATGATATGCTGATTGTGGGCCAAGACCGCAACAAGATAGCCGCATTGAAGGAAGACTTAGGAAAGTCTTTTGCTATGAAAGATTTGGGGCAAGCGAAACAGATTCTTGGAATGAAGATCACTCGGGACAGACCAAATAAACTTTTATGGTTGTCCCAAGAACGATATATTGAAAGGGTGTTGGAGAGATTCAACATGCACAAAGCAAAGCCAGTAAATACTCCACTTGCTGGACATTTCAAGTTAAATTCAGAACAAAGTCCAACAAGTGAGAAGGAGAAAGAAGAAATGAAGACTACCCCATATGCATCAGCAGTGGGCAGTCTCATGTATGCCATGGTGTGCACCAGACCCGACATTGCCTATGCTGTAGGAGTTGTGAGTCGCTTTCTAGCAAATCCAGGAAAGGAGCATTGGAAAGCAGTTAAGTGGATCCTACGCTATCTACGAGGCACAACGAAGAGGTGTCTATGCTTTGGCAATGGAAAACTTGAATTGAACGGTTACACCGATGCAGATTGGGCTGGTGATAAAGACTCGAGAAAATCAACTTCAGGATTTGTGATTACCTTTGCAGGGGGAGCTGTTTCCTGGCAATCGAAGCTACAAAAGTGTGTTGCCTTATCCACCACGGAAGCAGAGTATATCGCAGCAACAGAAGCATGTAAGGAGATGTTATGGATGAGGAACTTGTTACTTGAGTTGGGAGTAAAGCAAGACAAGTACAACTTGCTATGTGACAACCAAAGTGCTATTCACTTAGCAAAGAATCTAGCGTTTCATTCTCGCTCAAAGCACATCGACATTCGGCATCATTGGATACGAGAAGTTCTTGAAGAGAAGTTCATACATCTCAACAAAGTACACACAGATGAAAACTGGTCAGACTTTATGACCAAAGTATTACCGATCAAGAAGTTTGAAGATTGCTGCAAAGGCACCGGCATGACAACGGTTTCGGGCTAAGTCGGAAAGGGGGAGATTTGTTGGGTTTTCCTCCTTAAGCCCAAAATTAATCTTAGCCCAAGAAGAAGAAAAATCTAGAGAAGAATGGAGAAAGATGAAGAAGTGTGTAGAAAAAGAAGTGTGTGGAAATGGATGTGTGTAGAAAAAGAAGTGTGTAGAAGTTGTTGTAGTTAGCCTCTCACTAGTATAAATGGGGGTGCTTAGCACCATTTGTAACCATAAAAGCAAAAAGAAAAATAAGAGAGAAAACACTTGTAAGAGAGAGTTTCCTAAAATTTCATATTTTGTAGTAAATCCCTTTCCTAAATATTAAGAGTCTTCTTCTTAAACTCTTAGTTGTCTAAATCCCATCTTCATCTCACGAAGAATATTGGGTAATTTTCCCAACATTTCACAAGTTTTGGATTATCACGAACATATCTAGTATCCATTCTGTTCACTTTTAAAATGCAATATCATCGGTCTTAAGTTCCTTCATGTATGTACATGAAATATTACTAGATTATTTTTGAGAGAAACTGTTGACCAAAATTGAATTATATAGTTAAGACAATTGAATTATATAATTCTAAGGTGGATTATAGATATGTCGAGTTAAAAATGATTTAGGGATATATTAAACATCATTAAGATGGTTTTTACGATATATATAATCTATATTGATGTTTTCAAAAAAAGATAATCTATATTGACGACTCACGTGAATTTGAGGTTAAGAATTTATTTAGATGTCTAACTACGAGGGGATTATTTCTTTACAAGGTGGAAACTTAAAAGTCTATAAAAGGTTTCTTAAATCTTTAAAATACTTTCGAAAGTTTAACATTTTGTTTTTATTAATTTCTTTTATTAATTACAAAATCTGTTGCTTAACTTGTTAAAAATACATAAAGGGTAGTTAAAATGCTATATTCCCTTTGTTTCAGTAAGTTAAATATATTTTTAAACTTTATTTTATAAGATATACATTTTCTATTATATATATATTTTTATTAATAATGATAAATTAAAAATATTAAAAATAATTTTACATTTTGAAATACTATATTGATCTTAACTTCAAAAAAAATCATTATCGCATAACCAGTGCCGTGCTTAGGTATATAGGGGCTTAAGGTAAATTTAAATATAGAAGCTTCTCAGTATATATTTACGAAATAAATAAAAGTAGCTTGTAAACAAAAATAAGAAAAAATGAAGATTTACTAGAATTAAAAAGGAAATATTATAATAGAATAATAAAATATTTATGAGAAGTAAGAAGAGAAAAGGATATAGAAAAATTTATAAAATTATTTTGGAAAACTGTTGAAAGTTGGATGATATTTTTTTACCTTTTTATATATAATTCCACAAAGTGTAAGATTAGAATTCTATGCATAACTGGATTTTCTTTTCTTTTAGTTGCATTGTGATTTTAGACTTTCTTTTAAGTTTAAATATTTAGATTTTCATATATATACTCAAAAGCCAAAAAGAAAGTTAACATTAACATTACATAAACACTCACTAAATAAATATGTAATACCAAATACTGAAAATTTAGGAGGCCTTAGAATTTCATATGTTTTGTGGGGATTGTGGCCAATGCTTCTTTGCTAACACATAAGACACGGCAAAGTAAAGTCAAAATTTATGGTAACACGTTAATATGTAATGTATAGGGTTCATTGAAATATCCGTAAAATTAATCCGATTCGTTATTCTTTTCGATTTGAACCGAAAAAATTCATATATTCGTAACTTACGAAGCAAAGCAATACTAATATGCAATATCCGTTACAACGAAACAAATAAAAAATACTAAAATTTTTAAGAAAAGATATCTGATCCCCTCTGTAATATATATACATATATATATATATATAGAGAGAATATATATATATAATTATTATATTTTAGGTAAGTTTTACAATATTTTTATTTATTAAATTTATTATTTTTAGTTATTCAAATTTAAAAAAATAAATATATTTTGTTTTTCTCATAAATACTATTTTATATATTGTTTTTGATTTTTAATTTTATTTTATTTGTACAAATCGAATCTACGATTAAAAGTATATATATTTTTTTGGATATTTGCACACTGAATATACATGTATTTGTGGATCGAATTGAGTGAGATAACTGATTATTCAGATGAAATGAATCGGATCACGAATACATCTAAAAACTCAAATATTCATACCCAAGCATAATAAAGTATAACTTTGACATCTCTAGACAGTCTTATAATGTATAAATTTACAAAAGTGTTTTAATATTTATTTATATATATTGTAACCATGCCTAGTAAATTAGGGTCATTGATAGTAAGAAAATATTGTTTTTTAAGATTTTATTAAGACCTAAGAATTAAAGAAAATAAAGAGAAATTAGAAGTCCATCAGCAAGAAACAACAAATGATGCTAGAGGTCGTTATCTCAACTGTAAAAGATATTGACCATTGTATTAAAAATCTCCAGTTTAAATGACTGATAAGACGAAATTAATATTATATAGTATGGTTTCGGTTATGGAGTACTACGAAGCTTCCCCAATCTTTGATATTCAAAAGTTAAATAACATATAATTTTTTTAACAGTAAATAATGAATAACTAACTACAATAAGTCAACTCCAAATTCCTTAAGAAGGGACCCATTTTTTTGGTGACAAAATAAATACATTTGAAAAAAATCTGCGAAGTGAAAAAAAACTATCAGAAAATAAATAAGATGAAGATTCAAGTTTTGAATATATGAAGGAAAATAGATGGAAGATGACACATGGGGGAAAGGGTCCGAGAGCCTCATTTTTATTTAATCTATCGTTTTAAATATCAAACTCTCCATCACGTACAACAAATTCAGCAGAGAGCAATCATAAAACGTTTAAGAAGAAGAAACAAAAGAACTGAGACCTCGAACTAATCTCTAGAAAGAGACATCTAATCACATTGGACAAACCCATCTCAAGTGAAACAGAGGGGGCGAAACGATAATGGCATGAAACTAACTACACTGGACAAACTAATCTCTTTAAAAATGTTTTTATTTAAATAAATTATCATTCACCACTAATATGTATTAAATTTGTAAACTATATAATATTTTATACAAAAGTAAAATTATTAACATATGTTTAAATTTTGTATATAAGCTGTATATCTTCAAAAACATATTTAAAGAAGATTTTCTATTTGATTTTTTTGGATTATGAATTTATTTTACCAAACTCAAAAAAGTAATAACATTAATAAAAATAAAATGTATAAAATAAATCACTATAAATTATTTTTTTTTAAAAAACTTAAACAATAAGATTAAAGAGTTATACAATATATAACACTAAAATATAAATTATATATTTAAAATGTTTATGATAATACTAAAATTATACTTATAAAATAAAAATACTCGCACAGATGTGTGTTAAGTTCTAGTCAATAATTTAACACCACAAAACAATTATAGTAATACATGAAAACAAAAATCTGGTCTATCGATGATTCTAATCAATATGCAAAGACTTACCAATTCTTTTTATATTTAATTTTATCAGAATTTCAATAAGAAAGTTATAATAAATAAATTATAATCAAAAATGAAATAGTTTTGTAAAACGAGAAAATTCAAAAAATAACTATAAATATATTTTTGTGGGTTTTTTGTTCAATTAAAATTGAAAAAATATTTTTATTGATAAAAGACATATTAAATTAATGTGATAGCCGACTTGATTTTCACAGATATGAAATTACATTCATTTGAACTAAAAATATACAATATATTAACAATATATAAATAATTATCCTTATAAACAAAAATAAATAATAGAAGTTATATAATATCATCATATATATACAAAAATAAAATTATTAAATATGTGAGTTTTACTTTTAATTTACATAAATATTTGCATAAAATTAAAAATACAAAACAAAAACAAAACAAAAATATTGTTTGCATTCAGAATGAGTTTAAATATATATATATAAATATGTTTTATAAAGTAAAATAAATTTAAATTTTATTAAAAGATTCTGCGTTTTAAAAACTCGGATCATTTGTAGATGATTGGTTAGACTATAGTTGTAGAAATCTAGCTGTAAAATTTATGTTGTAGGTGATGTGGTAATAGTTGTAAATTTATGGAAAAAATACTAAAATAACATAGAAAAGTTGTTATATGACTAGAATAACATACAAATTTTGAAAATTACTATAATATTTGCAGATCCCTAGTAAATTACAATAAACACCTTTGGTTAATATTTTTAAATTAAACTTATTTAAAATAAAAAAACTAATTAAAATTATTAACAAATCAACATCAACAATAACTATAATCCATGTCACTAATAACAATTCATGTCACTAATAATTGTGATTAAAAAAGTAGGAAGGCAATGAAACGACGTTTAACTTAAAATTCCATTCGCGATTAAACTCCATCATTGTTTTAATCGGAAATCTTCTCCGAAATTGTCTTCTCCAAAATCGTCTTCTTCTGGTTTTCTTTGAAATCGTCTTCTACCAAGTCATCCGTAATCGCATTCTCAGCAAGCGTCATCTTTTCGGTTTGTTTCAACTCTTTTCTTTGAGTTTTTCGAGTTTTTGGCTGAGCTATGAGTTATTTGATGGTTGAGTTTTGATATATTTGATGGTTTAATTATGATTTATTTGATGGTTAAGTTATGATATATTTTATGGTTGAGTTATGAGTTATTTGATGGCTGAGTTAGGCTTGGGCATAAAAACCGAGACGATAACCGAACTGGAACCGAACCAAAAAAATCGAACCAAAACTGAACTGAAAATAAAAAAATAGCTGAATTGTTCCTATATTTCTATAACCAAAAACCAAAACTGAACCAGAACGAACCGAAGACCGAACGGGTACCCAAATATCCAAAATATAATTTACATATCTAAATATTAATTATATTTAGTATTTAAATTAATAAATATTCTATAAAATATTGCTTATAAACTGAACTACCCAAATATTTTTATCCAAAGTATTTAAAATTATATGAATTACCCTAAAAAATCGAATGATCCAAATAGTTATATCCAAAATATTAAAATTTATCTGAATTACTTAAATTCTAATCCAACCCCCCCCCCCAAATCTGTTTTATTACCCCGAATGTTCAAAACTAACCGAAAAAACCGAAACCAAACCGGAACCAAAGTGGAATCGAAAGTTTATTGGATATTAGTCGGTTATTATAATTGTTATCTGAACCACACCGAGAGCCAAAATAACCGCAGCGAACCGAACCCAAACCGAATTTCATAAATAACCGAATGGTTCCTATATCTCTATAACCGAAAAACCAAAAATCGAAAGAATCGAACCGAAAACCGAACGCTAGGCCTAGGCTGAGTTATGATATATTTGATGGCTGGGTAATGAAATGGAAAATAAGAACTGATGACATGGATGATGATATGAAAAATCGGTAAGTTAGCCGCCACACATACACATAACTCAGCCTAAATAAATCAGCCATCAAGTACAACGTAAGTTAGCCGAAACGTGAATACTATTTTAGTAATTAATCTTTTGCTAATAATTCAGCCATAACTAGGATGGAAAATCATAAGTCAGTTGTATCTTCATATAAATCATCCATCAAATGAATGTTATTCTAGTAATTAATATTTCATTAATAAACCAGCTGTAATTAAGTTGAATTTACTGTTAATCCAGTCAATTAGGATTGATCAAATATAACTCAGCTGTAACAACATCCCATAAGTCAGCCATAAATTTAATAACTCAGCCAGACAATGATCATTAAATTAGCCAGCAACGTAACTCATCCGTGACTTAATTATAACTCAGCCGGATTTTCGAGAAATCAGCCCGCTGATGTATAAGTAAGCTGTAACTTGTGTTCGCAGTCAGTCGTTATCCTATAAACCAGTCAAATTTTTGTAAATCAGCCATCACTAACCGCTGACTTATGTTCGTAAGTCAGCCAATTTCTCATAAGTCAGTCGCGTTGTTTAACTCAGCCGCAACGTAACCTTAACTCAGCCATAATAAAGTTTGTGGCGCTTTACGGATGAGTTCAATAATACACGTCAGCGCATTCCTATGCGGAACCAATTTTTTGTAGCACTAAAAAGGAATGACATTCTTATAAATATGTTTTTTCTCATAACGTAAAAAATAGGTACGCTGGGTATTAAAAAATTATCAATATTAAAAAAGTTTTGTATGGGTCTCGTAATATATATGTATTGTTTGAGTAAACTTCCCTAAATTTATTGATGTAGACTTTTCCTAAACCCTCCATTTTATGACCTTTCGCCCCACCCTTTTGTTTCTAATTCATTTTTATTCTAAAAAAAACAATTGGAAAAAGGGGGATTAGTCCCCGATCGTTAATCGTATCTCTAGTTATAAAAATATAATATATATTCAATATATATAATAAACTATAGAATTAAATTGTTATAAATAAAAATCAAAAAAAAGTTTTAAGAATAAAGTGGAGAAGGTTTCTTAAGCCATTTTTTGTCTTATGGAACCTAATAAATATCCTTCTTCAATTAGAAGAGATGGCTGAGTGGACTAAAACGTTAGAACGAGAGTGTAGACTCTGGAACTTAGGGAGAAAAACTCCAAAGAAAGTTCAGCCGACGGTCGGATTTTTCATCTCCACCAAAACCACTTTGATCTCCTATGAAATTTTTTTCTAGTTTCCTTTTGGATCTTCAACTTTTGTATCTGTAAGTTTTTGACTAGATAATTTAAAATAAAACATATGAGATATGTGATGTATATATATATAATAATTATTTTATTAATTAAAAATTATGATTTTTTATTATTATTAAGTGCAATATATAAATATTTTTTTTTTAATTTTTAAAATAGTTTATAAATTTCTTAAATTAAAATAACGAATTAACTTTTAAAATCATAGTAAAATTTAATATCTAAATAGTAATATATTTTTACTGATAATTATTTTATTTATCTGATATTATACCTGACTTTTTTTATTTTAGAAATGAATAGTCTAGATAATAAAGATGTACGATTTTTGCCTAATTTACATAAGAATTTTTTTTGGTTGTAGCTTAAAAATAAGCTAAATCATGATTGGTAATAACTAGTAGATTTTTGTTGTAGGCAATAAATTTGAAAATTAAATCTAATCATAATTGGTGAGATTTGATGATTCAAATAAATAAAATTTAAGTAGTAAGATAAGATAATTTTACCGGTGAGATACTCACTAAGTATTTAGCTAATATAATAATCCCCTTATTATTAATAGAGAAGCAAATTTAAAAAATAACCTTTGTTTTGTAATATATTTACAGCTCTGCCATTTGCTGAGGTGTCAACATGACAGCTCTCCTCAGCTACTATTTGAATTTACCCTTGATTATCTAGACTAATTACAAACAATGCCATTGGTAACATTAATATAAAATATAAAGTTGGTTACAATTAAATAATGAATTCTTATGGTTCCATCATATTATGAGTGGTCTCTTTCCACTTGATTATACACCCGTCTTCAATTATATATCCTGCACAACAAAATGAATATCAGTTGTCGTACCCGTATACACTGCTTACCTGAAACTTACAGCATATTAACATTGGTAAGTATCAACTTTAAAAACTTTTCTAAAACATAAACGTTAATGGTTTGAACCTACTATCTCCATGATAGACAAACAAAATTTACTGTATTTTATCGTATCAATTGTATTTTTCAAACCGCCGAGATTATATGCATTATATAATTATTATACACGTTCTTTTTTGGTCAACATACAGATTCTATTTAGTATATTTTAGTGTAAAGAAATTGTATATTTGAGAAGTGATATTTAGACTTGATATGAATCATATGGTTTTACTTTTCAAGTTCTCACGTTATAGTAAATATTGAACAACCATACCAAATCAGAGCATATTAGAAATCGAAATTGTGTGTTTTTATTTTACCAAACCAATTATCAATTTGTTTAGTAAGACACTGTTATTAGTTTTAAAATAAGTAAATAAAATATCTACAAGTACGTTTCCTTTAATTATTTGGCATATATGTTCTTTAATTATTTGGCATATAGGAAAGCTTCTATATTTTGCGGTGTATTAAAGACAATTACATATTACGACTTCTTTCCAAGTGGCTAATAAATGTATTTCGATCAGAAATAACTTTATAATACATAACAGTCAACAAGGCTACATTTTAGGAAATCAAATTTTAGTGTTTAAGTAAACTATTTAATTTGACATAAAGGAAATCTTCTATATTTTGCGGTGTATTAAAGAACAAATATATATTATGACCTCTTTCCAAGCAATATGGCTAATAAATGTATTTCGATCAGAAATAACTTTATAAGATATAACAGTCAACAAGGCTACATTTTAGGAAATCAAATTTTGTGTTTAAGTAAACTTTTTAATTTGTGTTATATTATGTCTTTATGGTGGACTACATTTATAATAAACTTACCAAATTATAGCATTGATTGGTAAGTTGAACAATGTTACAGAAAATTTCAATTTCGTGTCACATTAATTATTTTATATATATTCCGTCATTGAACCCTTATATCCCTACTATATATACCAACTTAATCTTAACGAAATACCATCTCTTCACAACCTAAGTAAAAGAAATCCACATCAACCTATCAAAACATGGCCGCTATCAACAATCTCCGATTTGAGACCTTACAAATCCATATGGAAGATCAATGTGAAATTTATAAACCTTAAGCAACAATTTGCTATTTATGTATACAGTTGGCATAGGTAATATATCTTATTTTATTTCTGTAATCAGGTGGCTTCAAATTAATGACAAACTATGAAAGATGTTCATAGATTTTGCTCGACCCTGAAGTTAAAGAGATAAAAGCCTTCAAAAAGAAGTAGCTCTAAATGATATTTGCTTCCTACGTTTGTGTTATAATGATAGATTACACACACTAGACTTATACTAATACATATTTGTGTGTTTTCAGGATCCCACTCACTACTTTTTGATGACACAAATCAAGTGGATTGGGAACTATACTTTCGTTTTCAAATTAATAAGCACTTGGTGTTTATTTTTAATGTTTTTCAAGCTTTAATTATGTAATAATTCCCAGCTGTGGAAGTTCTAATTAAGGTTTGTTAAACAACTAAACTACCCTGCTGATATAAGCGACCAAAACTAACGACATGGTCATCTCAAGTTAATGGATTAAGATACGTTCTTTCAATCAATAAGCCGAAATCTAGAGTGATAAGTCAAGTTTTTAACTAATTTACATAACTATTCAACAAGGAAGAGACTAACCTGATTTTTATTGTCATATATGTAGGTGAAGAGATGGTTACCACATATGTAAGGACGTCTCTTCCTTTTCCTATCTACTGATTTATGTCTGAAGAAATACAAAGGGATATGTTTACAGATTTGATGAAGGAGAGACAAAGAAATTTGATGTTCAGAGATGGAGTTGATCGAAAGAAAATCAAACCGAATGAATTTGTGGTGAGTGATGAAAGGAGAACCGATTGAATTTTGGTGGTTGAAACCTAATCCTCTTTCATCGCTATTTTTGATTCTTCGAGTAAGATTTTTTTTTTTTTTTTTTGCAACAGGGTAAGATAAAAAAAAATAGAAATATGCATTCAGATTGTTTTCTCCGTAGTCCATCACAGTTGTAAAGCTTGGTCCAATACTCATTAGATTTGGTTTTATTTTGGTCCATCATTAAACATGAGAGTTTTCTTGATCCAACAAAAGTGGCCCATAAATTCTGTAACCAATTTGTTTCTCTTCGCTTACTAACTCCTGTCAAACAAACAAAAAGTGATTTTCTTATCACAAAAACTAAATTAACCTTTCTATTTTACCGTCAAGGTGCGGGTAATATTTTTAATTATAAGCCAAAATAATTAAACTTTCCCTTTTAGTAACTGAAAAATCTGTAATGCAATACTAAAATTTCAAAACAAAATTATAATTATGTAACATATTTTTTTTTAATATTTCACTCCGTGCAAGGCACGGGTCACTACCTAGTCTAATCTATTAAAATAGGATCCTATTTTAATCTACTGGTGAGTATTTAGAGTAGGACCATTTACTTAGTAGCATAACAAATTATATTTATAGTAGATAGTAACTATATCGATATCTACTAATTAATTAAACTCTTCTATTAACATTTATATCAAGCAACCGCTATTTGTAACATTTATTATATTTTTATTACTGACCGTTAGCCAAATAAACAACTACATGCTTAATGATTCATGACATAAAGTTGGACTCATAAATTTCTATACAAATTAACAATATGATTAACGATTTTTTATGTAACATCGATGATATTCCTATTGATGATTCATATTTGTCTTGACATTCATATTACAACAAAATCTAACTACGAAATCACAGTAAGATACAAACCTATTCTAACTTAAGAATATTACACCATATTCTCATAAATTCAAAATCAAACAAGATACATACACAACCTTTTTACAACACAAGAGTAACAAGAGAAATAAAAATTGATATAAAATATATATGTTTTTATAACATCTTTTATATTCTAATGTTACTTAAAAATAAACATATGTCTGCGCGGTCGCGCGGGTTCAGGTCTAGTATTATGTTAAGTAAAAATTAAATTAAAAAAATATACTAAAATTGTTAGCTCCAATGGTAAGATGTTGATTAAGTTTCTTCTAACTTTAATATTTGTTTTTAATTTTTAATGTATTTTAGTCTAAAAAATATTTTAAAAACTTATCTTAAACTAAAATAAATTTAAAAATTTTAAATATAAAATCTTGAGTCCTTTTTAGTTTCAAAATTTATAATTTTATTATTATTGAATCCTTTCAATTTAACTAATATTAATATATAATTCTAATGTATGAATAATGGATCTGGTCAGATAGATAATTTTATTTAAGATTTATAAGAAAATTTAAAATTATTTTTAATATCATATAAATACTTTAAAGTTCAAAATGTATGTGTTTTTGTTTTATTGATTTTTTTTGTCTAGCTACAAAGTAACATGTGTCATTTGGCTATTCTTATTCATTTAAGTTTTATTTATTTTCATTTATTTTTATTACTTTTTACATTTAGATACTATGGTTGGAGCTGCTATAAAACCTAACCAAATTTAGTTGGCTTTTAAAGTTACTACCCAAAAAATTAAAAACTGATGGAAAACCTTATTTTCCAAAGAAATATTTTAAAGCTACATAAAATATTGTTGTAGCAATATTTTTATTTTCGTTTAAATTTTAAAGTTATAACAAATACAAATAAACTAAAAATTTCACAGAATAAATTCTACATAAACTTTTCTACAGAGAGATGGACTTTATGAACAAGAAGAAATCCAAAGAGATATAGGAGACCTTTCTGAATAATTAACTAATAAAAACTGGTTTTAACAAATCTTAACAAACCCTAAAAAAATTGAAATGGTGTAGAGATATATTTATAACTAATACACAATAGAAAGGTAATATATTCTTTAGCAAAAAAAAACTAATATATTCTACAGAATTCAGGCTGGAGTTACGTATTATGCTTACTATTTCAAAAGTGCAAAAAAGAGGCGCGTGGGGACGAACATATGGAAGATCCTTTGGATTGGCAAATACAAACCCCAAAGTCTAGTGCACTGTTCTCCTCCATTGAGCCAAGTGACCAATAATCCCATTTAGTAACATTGATAGTATAATTTATATGATTACATTATAACAACAATTAAGTAAAGACAAGGAAATTTAAACAAACTGAAATCTCGCTTGGTTTTCTTGATTTCACGTTTTTGTTAAGGAGATATCACATTTTCCAACCATATGATTAATATTCTCAACGACTAAATAGCCTCATATTCCAAAAATTCATTGAATCTCACATATCCCACAATCTCTTTTGTTTTTACTAACATCTATATTATTAAAGCAAAATTCTTACTAGCATTCTTTCTTTTGTTTTCACCTATAACTATAATCCATGCCATTGAAAAATATAAAAAATAATCTAATTAAGTGAATATTCTCTTACTAAATTAAAACCACCTAAACTACGTACTTATTAAAAGTTCGCATGCTAATTATTGATTTCCAAAATTTAGCCTACACATGCAAACAATTTTTGGATAAAATGAATGGTCTAAAGTTTTTTTTCATTGAATCGTTGTAAAGTTGGATAGAAATTGAACAAAACCTGGTTTTACTTTTGATGCACAAAATAATATTGGCCATAAAGCATATTTCTTTTTGATCAAGCCATAAAATGTGTTTCTAAATTAAAAAAAAATCCAATAATAAACAGAAAATGTATGTGTTCCAAATTTTCAAACACGAATTTGTATATAAAACAAAATTGTTACTTTATTTTATTACAATAATAATAAAACTCATATTTCAAATAAAATATTAAAAAAAATTAGAATCTATGTAAGCATCCACTTAGTGTATTGTCTTGTCTTTACATATTGTTCTATCAATTGGTTAAAATATGTATGTGTCTAGAATGTTGTGTTGAGTAAATACTTTCTTGTGTACTAGGTCAAGGACCAAAGTATATATACAAGGATGAGTTATTCTAACTTTCTAAACAAAAAGATCCTAAGATATATATTTTACATATTTGATATCTTAATACCGTTCTCCCTCAAGATGGAGAATGCATACTACAAATCTTCAGCTTACCGATGAAAATGTCAAATTCACAACTTTCCATTGATTCAGTGAAAATATCTGCTAACAGATCATTTGTCACAGCTGTCATGATGCATTCTCCCCAAAATATGATAGAAACCAAAACCTGAAATCTGATTGTTCTAGCAACATTTAGGATGTGACGATGCTTTTGTTCAGCTTGTCAATTCTGATGTGGTGTTCCTATGTAGGAAGTTTCATGGAGTATACCTTTTTCATGTAAGAATCTATACATACAGATGAACTCAGTCCCATTATCGCTGCTGACAGCTTTTATAATCGCAGAAAACTGTTGTTCAACCATAACGATGGATTCTTTAATAGTCTGAGAGACAACTTGTTTCATTGATAGGAGATACAAACTAGACACTTCTCGGGTAATAATTTACGAGTGTCAGAAAGTAACGTGCGCCATTGCTAGATTATGTTCTATAAGGTCCCTACAAATCACAATGGATCAATTCAAAATAACTTTTAGTTTTATTAGAACTCTTTGGAAAAGAACAACGAGACTGTTTAGTAAAGACAAAAAATTCACACGAAGAATACTACAAATCTTTATCAATAGGAAAATAAGAAATATATAAAAATATCCAACATTCTAGAAGAGGGATGTCCTAGGCGGTGATGCCACTCATCTCGAGAGACAATCCATTCCGATGCATTGCTCCTGCAAACTTCATCCCTCGTATGTAATACAGTCCATTCTGCATCTCATCCACTCCAATCAGTGCCCTGGTAATGCGGTCTTGGATCAAGCAAAGCTTATCAGTTTTTTGAAACACACTCTGTTGTTCGCGATTTAATTGAGAGACAGAGATTGATATCACTCAAATTACTCTAAGGAGTGACTTTTACTCTCTAAAAAGAGGTCTAGTTGTAGTACTTAGGGATCAAATCCACATGGAGCGTGGGTACACAATAAACTCAACACAGTCGCAATTAAGCTAGGCAAGTTAAGATTTTATTGAGTAAACAAGTAAAGTAACTAGAATAATTGATTGATTAGGGTTTGTAAACGAGTAAAGAAAACATCTAGATCTAGGGTTTTACGTAAGTGAATTATAAAAGATAAAATCTAAGGGTTTTGTATCCTAGAACTCGAATGCAAACAGTAAAATATCAAGTAGTGAATATATCTATAATTTAAGTATTTGTTAACAACTCTCGTTGAGAGCTCGGAATAGACCGTCGTTTGATGCTATTGAGATAACATTGATAGATGCTCACTTAAATCAAGCATTACGACCTAATTCGATATGTTCACAAAAATTACTAGACCAAATCTCGTATGTATCTAGCAACCTAGCTCATCATGATTTATTCAGGTAATGATCCTACTCTCGCAGTGTCAATTATTCTAAGATCAGAGTTCTAGTTAATTACTCTCGAACTCAAGCAATAAGCAGAATACTGATGAAAGATAGCACTTCTATTGTTTGGTTAATCCATCAATACCATAGTGAAACCTAAATCTAATAGATGAATCTATTTGGACATGATATTGTTACAAAAAATCATAGAAAGAATAGATGAAATAATGAAACCAAAACCAATGGAGTTCCAAGAGGACTCCAAAGGAGTTCCTCTCTTCTATCCCAACATAAAACTATGTACAAGATAAAGTGTAGAAAGCGTAGCCGTCAACAATGGCTTAGAAAACATAAATATATGGTTTAAACTCATCCAACGGTATTCTGAAAATTTGTGGTGGCTTCAGGGCTTAAGTCGGTCTTGAAATATACTTGGCCCGCGCTCTGGCATCACCGTCGATTGACACCTAGGGTGCACTATCGATCGACATTCCTTCATCTCCTTGACAGCTTCCTCTCGCGAGGCAGATAGACCACTCTTCAGTAAAACATGCATAACTTTAGATCTAAGCTTAATATGGATCTAAAAACAGTGGAATTGGAAAGGTGACTCAAATATATATCATTCCTTAAAATATTATCTCAATCGCACCATGGAAGGGTCTCCATCCATAGATAAATATCTTACGCATCTGTGCAGTTCTGCATCTCAAAAGGTTCCAGAATCACCAAAGTTCTCGAGAACATACCTGAAACTAAAAATACTCTAAAATAGACTCCAAACCCATATATTAAAATCTAAATAGGGATGATATCATGGCCTAAACATGGTAAATATCAGAGATTATCAGATTAAGCGACAATGCAGTATGTCCACAAACAAACCATTATGCAATCTGAGAGTAGAACTAATGATGACTGATCCTTTTTTTTAAGCGTAACTAAATCTCACATCTAGTAATTTCACTGCCACTGGCATTATGTCCAAGACATCCAAGAAGAAACCCAATGAACTAATCATGTAGTTCGTAGCACCATAATCAACTATCCAATAGCCTAAGAAAGACGTACATGTCAACGATGTGGAAGCATGCTGCTTTCGTTCATTCAATATGTTCACAAGAGTATGCCACTGACCATCGCTCAAGCCAGTCAGTCCAGCTCTTTTAGAGGCTGCAATCATATTCGTTGATGAAGATGATCATATTGCATGAACCTGAACTATGTTCACTTGCTGATTCTCCAAACGTGTCTAAGTCTGAGTTGTTGCAGCTCCTCGTCCACAACCAGAATTCAAACGAGCTTTAAGACGATCACCCCACCATTCCTGATATCCCACGACATGATAACATTAATCAACCATATGACCCCTTTTCCATAGCCAAAGCAATGCATGCTTGCTCTTTCATCTCGTGTAAGGAACCCTCGAGCATCATCTGAGTTCTAATTTGCTCTGACTGCATATACCATTGTATCTACCTTCTCGTTCATTACTCGTGAAGTGTGTTTAGAGTCTTCATCCTGACGAAGTGTATTGTAAGCCTCATCAAGCGAACGCAGAGGTTCACGAGACAACAAACTTGATTTCACTGACCCATACAATGACTCATCAGACCTTTCAAGAACTCATGAAGTCTGTCTTCTTCACGCTCTTTATCCAAGTCAACTCCAACAGAGCATGAACAAGTTTTGGACTGTCGAAAATTGGATAATGACATCTATATCTGCATCAGTTTCCCGTAGTACTCAATAGACAATCAATTTTGTCTACACATTGCGAGTTCAGCCTTCATTCTCTCAACACGATGACCATTCTTCACCGAGTAACGACGACGTTTGTGTTTCCAGTAGTCGCTAGCTATCTCGATGTGTGAAAAATTGATCTCAGTGTCCCTGAGATCATCAATTTGATCCACGAGACCACCAACACATTGTTTGTCCACCAGTCTTCCAGATGCTCCGAGTCTTCGTCTGGATTTGGTATGGAACCATTCACAACTCCGAACTTATTTTCTTTAAGATCCATGCGCAAATTTTCTTGCCCATTCATTGTAATTTGGCCCGTTGAGCAATGGTTTTGATATCAGAGATCTCGGGTTGTCACTATAAGAGCGATCGTCTGGCGAGATTGTTCTTCTCTGAGTTTTTGATGCGTTGTTTCATTCCGGATTGAGCCTTTGTCGCACAGCTCGTTCCTGTTTCTTCATATTTCTCATCTTTGCTTCCCATGACGTTGAGTTAAAGAAAGAACCAAAAGTTTTGAGACAGATCTAAGAAGTATGATCGTATTACTGTTCTAATACCATGTCAAAAGTTGTGTAGAGTAAATACTTTCTTGTGTATTGCAGTAGGTCAAAGCCCAAAATATATATACAACAATGAGTTACTCTTAACTTCCTAACAGAAAGATACTAAGATATATACTTTACATATTTACTGTGTCCAATATATTCGTGAATATATATCAACAATATGTTAATGGAAATATACATTTTTGCAGCATATTGTTCTATAGCTTATTGTTTTTTTTTAACTGGAATTATGTAGCTTATTGTTGTTGTTTTATTATGGCTCTACCAATTAGACTTTAATCAAGAAACTTAACATTCAGTCATTATACATCATATTTGTCATGGATAAAAAGGAAGCCAAATTTTGACACTAATCATGTGCTAAAACACAAGCATTAAGAGATCAATTTTTTTTTGAAGTTTGGATCAAGATACGTTCATACGGATTAAGAGCCGTTGGATATGCTTAAGTTTTTAATACACTAAAAATATAGCCCCCGCGCAAGCGCGGGGCCGGATCCGTTTTCTTATGCTTTAAGTGTGTATGAATTGTGTTCGTATCTTGTCTAAATCTTCTGTTTTTGCGTATTGCAATATTGGAAGCTATCACTTCCATGAGTTCACTTCCGTTTTGTTATGTCTTCAAGTGAAGTGTAATTTTTATTAAAAAGCCGAATAAAAATTAGGAAGATTACAATATTAAGTTATATACATAAGATAGTTTGAAGATCAGAAAGTTTAATCCCTAAAACTTTCTATACTAATTTATGAAAAATTCTAATTTATATGTAGAGATGAAATCTTTAATTTGCTTGTTGACATGGAATAATAATGTAAGCTCCCCGACCGTCCACGGTTCAATTAGCTGCCATGTCCCGCGCTCTCGGCCCGTGGATAACATCCGCATCTTGACGATCGGTTTCGTTAAATTTTTAAAGTCTCTGAATCATTGTTTACTGACCTTACAATCACCACCCACATTCCTCGTTGTTTTGGATTCACTCGCATGGTATCGCTGGACACCCTTACCGAAAAACCAAACTATAATATTTTATATAAAAATTTTGGTTTTAGTTTACAAAATCTCATGTATTTCAGTTGTTATGTTCAATCAAATAAACATTGAAATGCAGGCGTTCGAATCTCATAGCATGCCAATACATCATTTTTTTTAAAAAAATTGTGTGGAACCCACTTACGCTGACATGGCGGAAGGGGAGAGAGTAAACTCTCTATTATAATATAGATACCATTCTTAGCTTATATATACCCACTAATAAAACAATCAACACAACGAAAAAACAAAAAAAAAACGGTGTTACTTTCGTTATGATCACTTAATTCACATAATAACAAAAAGTAAGTTAATACTACTAAATTTCAGTGCGTAATGTTATATCCTTGTTAATAAGAGCATAACCTTTAGACGTACATTAAATGAGGTTCACACACACATGGTCAAACACAAGTATAATGTCAAGAATATCCATCTTTTTAATTGATGAACTTAATCAATATCTCCAGAAACCTAAATTATAAATATGGTTTTGTCTGAATCGTGCGGAAGCACGATCGGGTTTGTACTGCAGCGAGAAATCCTAGGACATACTTCTGCAACATCTCATCAGATTTTAAAAGTTCAGTACACTTGTCATTCATAAAGACGTTTATATAATCCTCCAAACATTATTTACCAAGTGATTACTTAGATGTCATCACCACAATCAATCTAGCAAAAAATGATGACAATGATTCACTTAAATGCATGACATGGATTCCCTCCAAACATTATTTACTAAGTGATTTGCTTTAGATGTCTCACCACAATCAATCTAGCAAAAAATGTGACCACTGTGTTTACGGATGGTAACCGGGTTTGGTATTTTACAACAATTACAACAAACATTATAAATTATTTTATGCGCTCCAAATCTATCAAAATCAAAAACTGTTTTCAGATCGCGTTTGCGATTGCAGGCAGTTATAGAAGAGTAAATAAAAATAAATTAAAAAACTATATAAGTATATGATAAAATATTTAATTAATTTTTAAATTGAGATAATGTAAATACTAATATATATATATGTACATATATATAATATATATTAATTTATATTTATAATTTTTAAAACAAAAATATTTGCTATAATTTTTAGACATTAATATATATATAATCCAAATAAATAATTTTAGAGCAATTTACATAGTAAATACCAACTAAGTTAGTAATTTGTAAATATGGAAGAAAAGTTGGTCCAACCGTGATACTCATGCCTAGAGCTTGCAAAATGACCCATGTGCCCCTATTCCTTTAACCATGTAGGTTTAATACCAACCGATATATATATATATATATATATAAGCTTCGATGTCTTGTTTCTTGTGATTGATTCCAACGCTGCTACCATAGCTTCTACATTCTTTTACGTGTTCGGCAAGATAGTTCTTTGGCTCACCATCTAGTCTAATGTGAACAACAACATTGCACTTTCTTGATAGAATAGATTGAACTTAGCTGAGTCAAACTCTCATTTTCTGTCGGTGCGAAATATCTTATTAGTTTCCTTAAACCTTTTGAACCGATCGAATACCTCATTTTCTTCCTTCAATAATATAATACACATATACCTAGAAAAGTCATCTATTAGGACAAAGATATACCAACTATTTGTTGGAGTTTGTGGTGCGATTGGTCCATACAATCTCTATTGCAATAATTCTAATGGATTTGCCACACGAAACAGAGCCTTAATCAGGAATGAATGTCTAATCTCCTTCCCTATTAGATATGTGTCACACGCTTTCGTGTGTTACACTCGGTATTCCTACGACCATCCATTTCCTTACAGTGTTGTTCATTGCACTATAGCTTATATGTCCTAGTCGAATGTACCACCTCCATTTAGCGTCTTCATCTCTCATATGAAAGCAATTTTGGTAGCTAATCTCCGTTGAGATCTTTTAGAGATGGTTTGAGGATCTTGTAACTCGTAATAGAAACCTTCCACACGAATCTGTGAGTGTTAAATAGACGTCTTTCAGATTAAACTACATCCATTTTTTGTTGCTTATCTAAAACTCAATATGTTATGCTTTAGGTCGACAATGTAATATATGTCTTTGAGTGCATTCTTCTCTCCAGTCTTGCATACAAAAGTAACTGCACCCTTTCCTACAATGTCAACACGTTAGCCATCACCAAAATTCACCTTCCCATTGATGTTTTGATCCAAACTCAAAAATAATTCCTTATTCCATGTCATGTGATTACTCCTCCATTACCCAAATACAAAATACTTGTAGTTCATTTGTAGATATCAATATTCTTCATAATCACTTTCTCTTCATTCAAGAATACCACCTCATGTGCATAGAGGGCATCAGTCTCTTGTGTCCCATTTAGGTTGGTTTCTTGATTTTTTATTGGTTTCTCAAGACAGACAGCTGCATAGTGACCCGACTTGTGACAACTCCAACATATCACCTTTGAACGATCCTTTTTTGAGTTTTTTTCTTTGCTATGTAACACATGGTTTTGGTTGTTGAACCGACCTCGACCTCTGTCTCTTTCATTCTGCTCTCTATCTCTACAACGGAAACTCTCATAGCTCCTATGGCTATGCTGGTCGATATTTGAAAACATAAGATTCCCTTGGTCTTCTTTCTGAGTATGTTTGAAACACCCTGACTCGGATAATATCTGAAAAACACATTAAAAATTCTAAGTAAAGATCAAACATTTTCAAAGGAAAGCTATAAAGAAATAATGCAACTTTATTAATGAAATTTGAGACCAAATACTTAAAATCCAAAGCGTTACAATAAGACGGTTCGATCAAAACTTCTAAAAATTTCGTCAAGTTAAAACACTCTTTCATGATGGTGTTTATAGCCTCACACTCCGGTCCACTCAATCAAACATTACCTACATCACAAAAGGAGGCATGAACATACAAAAATACTCAGTGAGAATGCTTAGAACTGCCCACATGCAACCTGTAACATATCTAATATTAACAATGCATTTCATTTTATCAACCTAACATTCCATTTTGTTCTAGCAACCTAACATTCAGTTCCGTTCTAACGACCTAAATACCATTTCATTCTTATACTTAACTACTTTCATTTAACTAGCCACTTATCTTTACTTATACAATTTTACATATTTTCATTCACTTAACCATTTATACTCGTTCTCGATCCTGAAGGTCACTTACGGTCCGAAGCCAATGATACACGGCGCATAACCAATCATAAACGACCCATAGCCAAATATTACTTGGCCTGTAGGCATCATACATGGACCAAAGTCATTCGACCCGTCGGTCACTGATACGGTCCAAAGCCACTCAACCCCAAAAGTCCATCACGGCCAAAGCAAACATACATCCCGAAGCCAAAAACAATCATAATGCTTTTTACGGCCTGAAGCCAAAATTTTTTTTTCTTATAAGTTCATTCGCTTAATCTTGTATCTTCCTTATTTAAATTTATTCACTTAGCCATGTAATTTAATTATATAAGTTTATTCACGTAACTTAATATTTTTCTTATTTATATTCATTCATTTAATTTGTTTTCTCAACAATATTCCATTTAACCATTCTATTTAGATCAAATCTACTTTTTCACATAAACAATCTATTTAACTTCACCATCAATACACACACAATCTATCATGCAATATCCTAAGAATACGAAGAACGTTTTTCGATCCCTAAATATTACTCAAAGAATGAAGGATTACCTTTCCATAAAACAGATTATTCATCTATACACCCTAGCATATCAAGATCTAGTTCTCTAAAAACTATGTTAACAGGCTGCCACGAATCACATCCTCACCTTAGCTTAATCTCAAGATTCAAAGACTTTTTACTTCCTAGCATTTTCCAGCAATGAACTCCTTAGATCCTTGTCGATGAATACCTCTTCTCGGACTTCTCCCTCTACCGACTTGTTTATGCTCTCTAAACTTGTTTTTTGAGTTGTATATAGAAATGGGAGTTAAAAGTCTCCTTTTATACTACTTTGTGGACTTTCTCACCAATCTAGACATTTAGTTATGTTTTCTTATTTGGCTTGGTCAAAATTTGCCATTAATGTTTTGTTTGAATCTGACTTCTTTCATTATATTACTCATGCATACTGACCTTCCTTTCGTATAATCCCGTCAATGATTATCAGTCAAAATTATCTTACTTGGAACCCACATTCTCCAATAGCCAAACTTTCCTTAAATGACTACACGGTTTCATTTCTTCCTTGTATAAACATGAATCGTTCCATTATTAATTTACCATTATTCAGCCTGATCCAAAAGTGTTCCCAGTGTTCACTAAACATATGATACTTAGTCAAAATTCAGCTTATTTATCATAACCTTCACGAATACAAGTTTTTATCACACTTAGAAAATATAACTTCATGCAGAATAAAACCTCCTATTATCAGTTAACTTCAAAAATAAAATACTCCAGGAGCGCTTGTTACAACTCTCCCCCACTTAAAAGAAATTCGTCCTCTAATTTTACATCGACCAACTGCTAATCATCTTGAAACTGAAACCACTCTATACGTGCTACATTTATCTTGCTTGAATGCACTTTTACCATTTTTGTAAAAAACTGATATTGTTCTTATGATACTTTTCGACCAAGGCATCATTTTTCTTGTTACTTTTCTATTTAGCAGTATTAACACATGTTCAAATAGTCACTAAGTTGATTAATTTTTATTGAAGTCCTCATGCAGTAGCGGAACGTTCAACTCTAGATCCTTTACCACTTTCTTTATATTAATATTTGGGATACATCATGAGACGAATGACATTCCTTTGACAAGTCTGGACGATAAATCATTGTGCTAATTCGTCCAAGAATATGGTATTGCACATGTACCTATGTTTCATTTTATCCTTCTTTGTAATTATATCTATATCCTTGAAGATTAACTTACTTGGTAGACTATCTCTCCCAACTTGGAATTTGACTTCTTCTCTTTTTATATGTATACCCTTATGCTGGCTTTGAGTTTCCTCCACCCCATTTTTTCTTTATCACTTACAGCTGATGATTTAGTTTCTCCCCCACTTTGATTCATCATATTGGGTCCAACATGGGTATTTTGATACTCACGTTCCAATAACAAAGGTTTTGGTTTGAAACAAATTCAAGAACACAAAGCCACAATATCTCTTCTGACTTATTTTTTTCTTCCTGCTCATATGATCCACATATATGTAGATAATAAGTCATGCTCAAAAACACATTTTTCTTTGTGTTTCCAAAACGCCATGCAAAATTCGAAGAGAACTTTCATCTTGTGCAAGTGCCAGAATCAAATGAAGTCTCACCATCTTGCTCATTTCCAGATATCCACCACATCCCTTTTTGGATTGCATCGAAACGTGCATATTTACTTGAGTGGCCCAATATAATCCATTTTGATCATATACCAGTTTAACTCAACCATTGATAACTTTGAAGCAACTCATTGGTGCATAATGATCTGATTTGTTGTCCATGAATGTATAGTGAGATTATATTGATGTGCTTCCTTCAGGATCATCTTCTTTGACACCAACTTTGATCATCTTAATTAAAAAAACATGATCAGCAATAGCGAGTCAATTTGATTGACAGCTTACTCACCTATAGCAATTGCATCATATAACAACACATCCACTGACATCATTTTAAGATTTACAATCAACTGTTTGGTTCCCTTTTAATCAAGACACTTTTATTCTGTGACAGGCGTGTGTGCCACTAAATTAACCTTCCATGGGTGGTAGGATATCTTCAAATCATAGTATGTGACCATCTCCATCCATCTCCTTTGCCTTAGTTCATCTCCGACGACATTGTGGTATCATCCTTAGTTCCTTGTATCCCACCATGCTTCCATGCGCTACTCTGATCAGAGCCAGTAAGTCAACTTGATCAAAGCTTCCTCACTCTGTGCACTCATCTCATCTTGTATGCTAGGACATTCACTCGTAACATTCTCAAAATCATATATATTCAACCATTCTGCTTCCTCAACCGTAAAACGAATAAGTGATATCAGATTCTTTTGACACCTACCTAAGTCTCATCTTAGATGACTCAATGCATAAGAACTCCTACATGGGTACTACTATCGCCGACATACTCATTTGCCACTCTTTAAGAACCATGAAACTTCCCTTGCATTGTGTTTCTCACCATATTGCACATCCCTTTTCTGTCAAACTAGTCAATGGTTGAACCAACTTACAACGCTTTTTACAAACTATCGATTCTTACCCACTAATGAAGTTTCTGATTCTTGTTGGATTCTCCATCCATGTCCAATTGCAACGGTCGTGACCTTTCTTTGATTCACACAGTTATTTTTTCAGGTGCCACGTAGCCCGATAACCAATTCACATGTTTCTAAAACTACACTTGCTTAAAAAACATTTTCTTTTGTATCCATTTTATCAACATTGAAGTTCTGTACAACAGCTCTCCTTGATGTTCTTAAGAATACTTCCCGCTCGTTCTTGACCATCTACTTAGTCCTTATTTATGATGCTACTAAAATCTTAAACTCTCTCCTCATTCCTTGATATAGTGACTTTCACTTTTTCTCATACATTCCTAACTCGCCATTTCTTACAATCCATGTTAGCTTGGTAATGCGCCAACAAGTCCATTCAGAGAATTTCTATGTACAATTTACGCAACATGTCCATGCTTTCCACCATCATTGGCAGATGTAAGTAATAGACACACGACTTAAGAATCTCACTGTCTACTACGGGGTCCTATCTGATCTCTCCTCCAAAACCTTTCTTATATGTCCAATCCTAGAAAAAAAAATTGTCACACGAAGAAATGAGACACTCATAATCAAATAAAGTATGGCCTTCACTACCCCATCAACAATCAAACTGACTCCATCCTTACATCCAACTTATGTACCTTTGGTGTCACGTTCTTCTTAAACCTCTAACCACACATACATCCTTGTTTCACTTCCATCGATGCCATGCTTCTTTTAACGAGTGCCACACTCCCAACACTTTATAATTCCTTACGAGATTAACTTCCTTCATTTTTTCTATATTAAACTTAACATTTATAACAGTCTCAGTTACCTAAGTAGTGAACTAAGAATCTTTGTCGAATGTTGATTTTTATCCTTCTATGATCGATTTCACTCCTTCACCATAGCCAACATATCTAGATCTAGCCCACACAACCTTATGCATACGTCTTCTAGTTATCTGGCCCAACCTGATTTTTTTCATTGCATACCTCTTGAAACACCTGTTATGCGACACATTTTCCATCCTTAACAAGATTTGAACACAAATTTGTTTAGCTATTTTGCTAAGCATTCAAATCATAAAAACATACCAAGATATACCTTAGAACTATCACACACCACATACTTCACGCAAGACAAATACCATCGGTTTTTTCCACCCTTTCCCACATATCCCATTTTCAAAATTCAGCCATCCAGGACAAAAATGACTAGCCTAACCTGACTATAATATCAAATTGAAACATCCCGACCCAAAAAATATTTTTTTTATAAACACGCTGAAAATTCTAAAGAAATACCGCAACTTTATTAATGAAATTTGAGACCAAATACTTAAAATCCAAAGCGTTACAATAATACGGATGGATCAAAACTTCTAAAAATTACCCCAATTTAAAACACTCTCTCCTGATGGGCTTTACAGCCTCACACTCCGGTCACACAATCAAACATTACGTACATCACAAAAGGAGGCATGCGCATACAAAAATACCCAGTGAGGATGCTCAAAACCTCTCACATGCAACATGTAACATATCTAATATTAAAAATAAATTTCATTTTAGCAACCTAACATTATATTTCGTTCTAGCAACCTAACATTCAGTTTCGTTCTAACGACCTAACATTCCATTTCATTCTTATACCTAACCATTTTCATTTAACTACCCATTTATCTTTACTTATACATTTACATATTTCATTCACTTAATCATTTCTACTCGTTCTCGATCTCGAAGGTCACTTACGGCCCAAAGCCAATCATAAACGGTCTATAGACAAATCATACACGGCCCACATCCAATCATAAGCGGCCTGTAGCCTAATCTTACCTAGCCCGTAGCCATCATACACGGCCCAATGCCATTTGACTCGTCAGTCACTCATACGGCCTGAAGCCACTCTACCCCGAAGGTCCATCACGGCCGAAGCCAACATACGGGGCAAAGCCAAAAACGATCATATGGTCGTTTACGTCCTAGACCCAAAAAATACTTTTCTTATAAGTTCATTCGTTTTATCTTGTAGACTTGTACCTTCCTAATTTAAATCATTCACTTGACCATGTACTCTCTTTATATAAGTTTATTCACGTATATACTTTCCTTATTTAAGTTCAGTCATTTAATTTGTTTCCTTAATAATATTTCATTTAACATACCATTCACTTTAGATCAAATATTACGTTTCTACATAAACATTTCCATTCAACTTTACCATCAATACACACAATCTAGCCATATCCTAAGAACATGAAGAACGTTTTTTGATCCTTGAATATTACCTCGAAGATCGAAGAACGAACTTTCCATAAAACACATTATTCATTCATACACTCTAGCATATCCATATCTAGTTCTCTAAAAACTATGTTAATAGGTTGCCCACGAATCACATGCTCACCTTAGCTGAATCTTAAGGATTCTAACTCCTTAGATCCTCCTCGATGAATCCCTCTTCTCGGACTTCTCTCTCTATTGACTTGTTTATGCTCTCTAACTTCTCTGTAAACTTGTTTTCTGAGTTGAATATAGAAATGAGAGTTAAAGGTCTCCTTTTATACTACTTCGTGGACTTGCTCACCAATCCAAATATTTTGTGATGTTTCCTTATTTGGCTTGGTCAAAATTTGCCCTTAATGTTTTGCTTGAATCTGTACACTTCTCTCATTATATTACTCCCGCAGACCAACTTTCCTTTCGTATAATCCTGTCAATGATTATCAGTCAAACTTGCCTTACTTGGAACCCGCATTCTCCTATAGCCAAACTTTCCTTATATGACTTCACGGTTTCATTTCTTCCTTGCATAAACATGAATCGTTCCACGGTTGATTTACCATTACCCAGCCTGATTCGGAAGTGTTCCAAGTGTTCATCAAACATCTGATACTTGGTCAAAATTCAGCTTATTTATCATAACCTTCACGAATACAAGTGTTTCCACACTTAGGAAATATAACTTCATGCAATAAAACCTCCTTTTATTAGTTAAGTTCAAAAATAAACATACTCCTGGAGCGGGTTGTTACAATCTTCCCCTACACGCTCCTCATACGCCATTAGCCTTCCAACTATGTCCTCATAACCCATATAATTTAGGTCTAGAACTTTCTCTAGGGACACTACAATCTGAACGTACTTCTTTCTCGGAAGTCCCTTCTAAAATTTCTTCACTGTATTGGTCTCTGTATTTTCTTCCAACGAGGCACCTTTGTATGATAGACCCGATATCTTTCCCACAAAGTCATCGACCATATCATTATTATTCATCTTCAACCTATCAAACTTTGTCATCAACGTCTAAAGTCTTGCATCCCTTACACGATCATCTCCACTGTGTCGGGACTTGATGGCGCTTCAGATCTCTTTTGATGCGGCTTGTTTTCCCACCTGGAGAATCAAAGTTGGAGAAACAAACTGAAACAAAAGAGCAGTCGCAACATCGTTTTTCTTTTGATCATGCGAACCATGTTCGATTGTGTCCCACACTTTATGAACATGCAGAAAAACCTTTTTCTTTATCGATTAACCGTATAGTTTGTCAATGTCAACCTCAGACATTGGATGGATGCATATCTAAAGTCATTTGTGCGTGGAGCTCTATTCACATATGCCATCTTGCTTACGTGATCTTCTTCACAATCACAAGGATCGAAGCTTCAACTTAATCTTTTATTGAGTTTCCAACTTGAGACTTTGATACCAATTCTTATCTCTAGAAACACAAAGATTTATAAGAACAACTTTTCTTATTGCTTTAGAAACATCTCAAAACTAAAACTCTCAATGTTTCTCTTAAATCTTATGAAACAATTCTCCACGAGACCGATATTTATAGTGAAATATAATTATCTTTTACACGTGAAATAATGAAACAAAAACCTAATCTAAATAGTAAACTTATTTTTCCATTCTAGATTTTCTTTCTGTGTTTTAACTTGCTCCACATGTGTTGGAATATCTAACCGTTTAGCCATCAAAAAAAAATTGTGAACATTAATAATATAGCAATCTCTCAAAATATTAGGTTGTCGAAGTGATTTCACTAAAGTACAGTAGTTTCTCAATTTTCAATAAAGTTTCTTTGTGTATAATAAAAACTCAAACATATTAAGATATAATCTTGGTTTATCACTATTTTAGTACTCTTAAACAAGCTTGTGACATCGTTATATAAAAATAATTTACTTTGCCATACTTATTAGGGCTGATAAAATTCCAGCACCACACAAACCGAACTAATCCAAAATACTTAATTATGACCATATGCTAACTTGTATTTCTTACAATTTGAACGTTGGGAAATTGTCAAAATATCATTTTCCTTGTATCACTTTTCAAAAATATCTTAATCACTTTTATTCATGTTTTTTAAGAGGGAAAAACACACTTATAACACTTGGATTAATTATTCTAAGACTTAGAGTTTAGAGTTAAGGGATGGTGTAGGGTGGGGGTAGGGTTTAGGAATGTAAAATTTAAGATTCCAATTAATTTTAAAAAAATTTACCTCTTAGAATAGTGGTATTTTAAAAAATATCTCTTTAATAAAGGTAAAAATGAAAAGTAGTACAACAAAAATGGTAAATTTGAAATTCTCCCTTGAACGTTTTATATAGAAGTCCATCTCCTAAATATTATTTTAGAAATGATTTGCTAGTCATCACTACATTGATTTTAAAAGAAAAAAATGACATGTCATATTAACAATAATGACATGGATTGAAGCTAATTGTGACACGTATATTTACATTAATGTTTGATTTATATTTTTTGTAGATTTATTAGAATATGATAATAACTCATAAATTATCATTAATATAAAAATAAAATATTATAATTGTATAAATATTTATTTAATTATAATTTTATAATTTGATAATTTTATTACTAAAACAAATCTTTGAAAATTTATGCAATTGATTAAAAATTGTAATTTTTAATGGGAAATTTCAAGTTTACCATTTTTGTTATACCACTTTTCATTTTTATCTTCATTAAAAAAACGTTTTCATAAATACCATTTTTAAGAGGTAATTTTTTAAAAAATTTAACTAGAATCCTAAATTTTACATTCTTAAACCCTACCCGACCCTACCCTCACCTATCAACTCTAAACCGTAAATATTATATTAATTAACCCAATGATTTTAAGTTTATTTTTTCCTCTTAAAAATAAGTTTAAAAGTGATTAAGGTAAAAGTGAAAAGTGGTACAAGGAAAATGGTATTTTGACAATTTCCCTTTTTTAATCTATTACCATTAGTTTCTTTTTAATAACTACAAATTTTAGAAATATTATTTATTTTTACCTTTTGATAATTATATATCCAACACATTTTTTTTTAATTTTATCAAATTTTATTTAATATATTTTGATTAAAATAAAAATCTTTTGAAGATTATAATTTTAAATATATTCACATATATTAATAAAATCTAAATTTAAATATTTTTATTTTATATTAGTTTTACATATAATTATAAATTTAAAATTAAATATTGTAATCAAATAATAAAAACTTGAAAAAAATTATTTTAAAATATAATTTAAATTTAAAATTTTTGATTTCTACACATGGTGCAGAAAACACCTAATATATCCAATATTAGCAAAAAAAAGTATTAAAAGTAAGAAAATTTTGAGTTTTTTAATGTTAATTAGTAGAGGATGCATGTGTCTAAGAATTATTTTTAGGGAATTGCCAAAAATACCACTTTCCTTGTACCATTTTTCAAAAATATCTTAATCACTTTTACCCTTAGTTTTTAAGAAGAAAAACACACTTATAACCATTGGGTTAATTAATTTAAGACTTAGGGTTTAGAGTTAAGAGGTGGTGTAGGATGGGGGTAGAGTTTAGGAATGTAAAATTTAGAATTTTAATTAATTTAAAAAAATTATCTCTTAAAAAAGTGGTATTTTTGAAAATGTCTCGTTAATAAAGGTAAAAATGAAAAATGGTAAAACAAAATTGATAAACTTGAAATTCCCCATATTTTGTAGGAGGAGAAGTAAGATGATGGTTAGTCAAGTAGCACTCAAATCATTCTCAATGACAGTCTTGGTTTTGAAGCAAGCGATGTTGGTCCTTTTGTTTGGACTGAAATTGGTCTTATTATTACTGTTTACTTATTATCACAAACTCCCATAATCAA
Source organism: Moricandia arvensis (assembly GCA_905132765.1). Classification (NCBI taxonomy): domain Eukaryota; kingdom Viridiplantae; phylum Streptophyta; class Magnoliopsida; order Brassicales; family Brassicaceae; genus Moricandia; species Moricandia arvensis. The sequence continues at coordinate 16,620 of CAJHQP010000814.1, read as the reverse complement.
GCATATTTTCATTAAATGGAATTTTTTATTTGGTTTTATGTTATAACTATATTTCTTCTCTTTCAAACTATTATACTTGTTTAGCATTCATATATACTAAACTATTATTTATTGTTAAATACATTCTTGTTAAAAGAAAAAAAAATATATATATATATATATATATATATATTCTTGTTTGTATTAATTATGACTCAAGTTTCTTTTTTTAGTAAGAAGAAAATGCGGGTAAACTAAAACACTAAATTAGCAATTACCACGCATAAAGTACATCTATACAATTAAAGCATAATTTTTTATATGATCTTGTATTTGACTTTTGGAAAAAAATTAAAAGTCTATGTCATTGACATTTTATTTTAATTTAAATATTGTTTACTCAAACTAAACAATCAAACATTCTCTATATTTATGGTAACTAATATTTTTTATATTTTATGAATGATAATAATTCTGATTTTAATGAAAATTATACTTTCGATTAAATTGAATATCATTTCGTGCATATTATTATTTAACGATTAAATATGAGTATATGCATGAAAGTTTTTAAAATATTATTTACTATGAGATTTTGTACATAATATTGATATGTCAATCTTGAGTGTTCAAAAATATTTTAAAAATTATCATAAATAAAATTTGAGATTTAAAATAAATAAAATATAACTTACCATGGTTATTAATAAAAAAAGTAAATTAATACTGTCATATCAATAAATTTTACTTTTTCCTTACCATTTTTTTTATTTTCTTAAAATGACATAATAAGTATTCATCAAACTCTAAAGAATAATATTTTTTTCAATTTTATATAATATTAAACAGTATGAGTTATTTAATCAAAAACTCAAAAATATCATCAACTTTTGGGGTTATTAGTGGATCAACCAATATCGGATCGCGGGTTAATAGCGGAGTTTTTGGATTTTGACCAGGTTTTATCAAATTTTTAACTAACAAAATTTTTCTTCAATCTGAATTGGATTATACACAAGTCTCTAGATCTATCGGTTCAACCAAAGATCTGGGTCGGATATGATAACACTCATTAAAAACCAAACATTATGATAAAAAAAACTAAAAAGACTAGTAAAACAACTTTTAATTATTTATTTTCTAATAAAATTATAAATTTAATCAAATTTTATTAAAATAGTAAAAATTGCATGTGCTTTAAAGAGCATGTCAAAATCTAGTTAATTTTAAAAGAAAATCTCAATTAATCCAACAGTTTTTTTAACTGAAATAATCTAACATCCGAAACATGAATATTTGATTACCATATGAATTCAGATCGAAACGAAAACCATCTTGAATGGAAACTAAATATAAATTGCTATAGATGATGTTATCTTAATTATACTAGAAATATAGCCCCCGCGCAAGCGCGGAGCCGGATCCGTTTTCTTATGCTTTAAGTTTGTATGAGATTTTGTTGTTCGTATCTTATCTAAATCTTTGTTTTTTTGCGTATTGCAATATTGGAGTCATCACTTCCATTGCGTTCACTTCCGTTTTGTTATGTCTTCAATTGAAGTGTAATTTTCATTAGAAAGCCGAATAAAAATTAGGAAGATTACGACATTAAGTTATGTATATAAGATAGTTTGAAAATCAGAAAGTTTAATCCCTAAAACTTTTTGTACTATTTTATGAAAATTATAATTTATATGTAGAGATGAAATCTTTAATTTGCTTGTTGACATGGAATAATAATGTAACGTCCCGACCGTCCACGGTTAATAGGCTGCCCATGTCCGCGCTCTCGGCCCGTGGATCCCATCCCATCTAACGATCGGTTCGTTAATTTTTTCCGAATCATTGTTTACTGACCCTACAATCACCACCCTACATTCCTCGTATTTTGGATTCACTTGCATGGTATCGTAGACACCCTTAAAAAGACCAAACTGTAATATTATTATATAAAATTTGATTTTTAGTTTACAAAATCTCATGTAGCTCCGTTGGTTATGTCAATCAAATAAACATTGAGATGAAGGGTTCGAATCTCATATCATGCAATACAACATTTAAAAATAAAATAATTACGTGGGACCCACTTACCGTTGACGTGGCGGAAGGAGAGAGAGTAAGCTCTCCCATTATAATATGGATTTTCACCAAGATATATCGAAAATAATACTTGGAAAGTCTAAAAAGCCATTAAGCAGAAATATTGAATATAGAACTATATATATTTAAAAGCCAATTTACAAAAAAAAAAAACTATATATATTTAAAAAATGTGAGACATTAAGTAGCCTTGACAGACTCAGTCCTCCATACTCCATAATAGTCATACGTGCGACATCTTCAAAACGGTTTCAGCTCTGTCACGTGTGATCATCTGACAAGTAAGAAGAGCCGTGTGATAAACACTGGCCATTCACTCCTACCAGGAGTCGAAGCCGGGGAAAATAGTGCACTCTTGTATTTTAGTTAAATTTTTTTTTTTTGAAACTTAGTTCAATGTTTTTAACTCTAGATGATTTTAACTCTAGATGCTATCATAAAGAAAAATTTATTACAATTCACTTTTTTTTTGATAATCCAAAAATATTGAAACCGGAAAATCGACTAATTTCTTAGAAACCGGTTCACCGACGATATATAAATCCAGTTGTTTTACTTGAGAATTAGATACTTACGCTGATTAACACACAAATATGTATATACTCTTTTTTTTTAAATTTAGTTTGTCATTTTCTATTTTAATATTATTTCTTTATTTTAGAAAAACAGAAAACTACTGTTTTATAGACATATATTTAACTAAATTCACTTTTATTATAAATTTCTATTTTAGAAAGAAAATAGAAAAATACATCAAAGATGGTCTGAATACCTCACAAACACATGCACAAATTAGAATTATACTATTTTTACTTTTCTTAGTTAGAAAGGTTCTTCTATGTTTAAGTTATTTGATTTGTCTGCATACAAGCGTTCTTTTTTTTTTTGGAATAACGCATAAAAGCATTCAAACATTCAAATCTATAGTAAGTCACTACGCCATTACAAAGTGATCAAATAACTTCTCATAAAGGAAAAATATCAATAGTAAACTTTTAAGAACAAAAATTCTGAAATCAGAATCTTCTAATCAGTAACACATAAAAATTCAAAATATAAAATTCAGAAACTAGTAATATTGAATCTGAAAACTACAAAATATGTATAAATAAAATAATAACCTCCTTTCAAATACGATATTTGTGAGGATGAAGAAAATACGAAACTTGTGAGAAATATAAGATGATTATGCTTTTTATATTCACAGTTTTACTTAACATTTTTATTCCTCAGTTTTGAACATAAAACAAATAAGCGTTATGTTTATCACTAGTTAGATTCTTATTGTTGTGGGAAAGTTGTTAGATCATATGGAATTTGGTGAATCAGTTTATTGATTTGTATTCTCTGTTATGAAAAGCCCCAATAATGGGTAAATTATTGTGAAACCATCTTCTTTTGTTTGCCTTTAAACATGTACGCCAACATAATAAACTAAGCTCAATAATATTTGAGAAGTTTTCTTCAAGGAAACCAGTTTAATCTTTATCACAAGATTAAGCTAAAGCGAGCTTTTAAATGCGTTATACATTTAAAATTATAATTAGAGAAGCCATGCTATCATTTTCAGTTTAGGCAATGATGTAAACTTCTCCAATTATCATCACAAAATAAAATATCTAGCAATTGTGTATGTTCTTTGGAGAGATACAAAGTATTAATCATAGTTTATAACTTTTTACCATTTTCTTTGTCTACAAGCTTCTGTACAGTAACATGATTTACATCATCTTTTAGTATGTGTGCTGATTTGTTCACGGTTTCAGATCTGAACAAACAGATGAGTTATTATCGAATAGAAACATGAATATTTATTAATTTTAAAAAAGTTTTTTTTTAAATCGTGGAAATTTTAAACCTTTGACCTATAATCTCTTAACCCTGGCCCTAAGACAAGCTTATGGTCTTTTGTTCCGACATTAACCTTCAACTAGTAACTTAACTAATAGCAATAATTAACATTAATTAACCATCATTAATGACATTAATTAGTGGAGGCCACCAAGCTTACAACTTTATGTTTCCACAAGAAACAAAAAGGAAGATTAGTGTTAGAAAACTATCTAAATCTCAGGTTGTATGTTCTTTCATTCAGACTTAATTATGATTACACCTAAGTTTAACATAGTTATTTTAATAAACCTGGTTTTCAGGACCATGTTCTTTCTTCTTCTGAGCACGACCTCTCTCTTTTTTTTTTTTTTTTTTTTTTTTTTTTTGACACAACCTCTCTCTTTTAATATAAGAAAATAGTTATATAATCTAAGTCAGGGGCGGACGCACTTCAAGCGGTACAGCGGCACGTGTTGCCGTCTGTTTTTTAATTCTCTTTCGATGCTCTATGTCAGATAAGTGAAGATAAAGAAAATGTGCCCATCTAAATAGTTTCTTAGATCCGGTCCTATCTAAGTTACGGCGACTCTGGCCATATATTTATCCTTAGTCTAACCACTGACACGCGTAGTTGCAATTTTTATCTATACTTTACATGGTTTTTAACTATCAAACTAAAGTTTGCATGTTCGATACAATTTAATAATTAAAACAAACTAAACTCAATTTTCATATAGAAGATGCCAAAAAAAACTAAGGTTATATTATTCTTTAGACAATGTATTCATATTTAAAGCGGTTCATCTACAAAGTGGTCGTGCAAGACACTCGATTTTGCCAAGAAAAAAAAAACAAAATAATAATTAATGTAATCAAAGTTAACAAAAAAAGAGACTCGTTTCTTTTTTTCAATTTTGCCTTTTTATTAAAAGCTGATTTTCTGTTGGTTAAGTCTAAGCTTTTTAATTTTCTTATTTTGTTGCACGCTTGAAAGACAACATATTGTTATGGGTTGGAAACTAAAATAAATAATATCATTACCACTTTATTAATTAATAATGATAAAAGATTATTTAAAATTCGTAGGCCGAAGGTCCGAACCCATCTCAATTACCAAAAAAAAAGTTTTCGTAGCGCCTACAAAATATAAATGTCAATCGTGGTTTGAAAAAAATACAAAAGACAATAATATATTATCCAGTAACATCTTAAACTTTATATATTTAGTGGACTCAAGATTCATGATCCATCAACATGTTCAAGCTTTTTAATGAAATTGAAAGAGTTAGCTGTTCTAAAATAAATGTTCAAGATTTTGAGATTGTCTACTTTTTTCTGCAAAAAAAAAAACGAACAATTGATTCACTAGCTAAGATTGTATATCCATTTCACATTTTGTTGATTGTTTTATTAGGATCTATCTTATTAGATTATCTCTTGTTAAGTAATAGAATAGTGTTTGATAAATGAAAAAAAATATTAAGAAAAGACAAAATAATTCAATGCAAAGTGTAATGATACCCCGAGGGAAAGAAATATCTTCTTTGGTGTTGTTACTTCCATGTGAGTAGTGCCCTATCATAGGTTAATTATAACTTAAAAAATAAAAATCAAAATCCGGTTAAAAATAGGGTTTTTAGTAATTTAAATCTCAAACTATTTTTAAGTCGAATAGAAAGCTTCTAACTAAAATTTTATGTTATTACACCCTCAACTAGTAAATCGTTAATGCCGCTAACTATCTGTTAACAAAGTCGTCTTTTATAAGCGGAGGCTCGTCAAATTGAAACGCGGCGTTTCATATAATCTATAAACAACATAAGATGCTTAAAATCAATGAGTATTTTAGTGATTTAAACCTTCAACTATTTTTAAATCATATAAAAAACCTCCAATTAAAACTATATATTTTAAAACCCTCGACTATTTAACGTTTAATGTTTTTTAACCCTATGTAAACAAAGTTGTCTTTTTGAAAGAAAACATATTAAATTGAAGCGCATCGACAATCACGATTCATCCTAAATAAAAAAAAAACATTAAGTTTTTTTTTTCTTTTTCAAGAACCATAGAAAGTGAAGTAAGTCAGAAAATTTTGTTGATTCTAATATCAATTATTTCCCTCGTGTTCATTTATTTATCAAAAATGTGAATCTTAAAATGTTAAGTAACCTAAGTTATCCATCTTTTCACGCTCGAAAATTAACTTATAATTTATCCAAAAAAATAAACATGAGAAAAATAATTAGAAACAATAAAGCTTTTTGACTTCTATCATCATCCTGATTGTCCCTACCCATTGATAAAGAGAATTTGAAGTATCTCGTGTCGTTTATGTGATTGAGTGAAACGATGTGGTTCAATTTTAATAAGTCTTCGTTCAGAAAAGACGACTTTGTTTAGGGAGGATTAAAAACATTAAATATTTAATAGTTGAAGGTTTAAAAACATAAAATTTTAGTTAAGGGTTTTCTATCCGATTTAAAAATAGTTAAGGGTTTAAATCACTAAAATTTATGTTGATTGTAAGGATCTCTTGTCGTTTCTGTGATTATATAAAACAATGCATTTTAATTTAACGGATCTCCGTTTATAAAAAATGACTTTGCTAACGGAGGGTTAACGTAATTAACTATTTAATAGTTGAGAGTTTAAAAACATAATATTTTAGTTGTAGGTTTTTCATAAGATTTAAAAATAGTCCAAGGTTTAAATTACTATAAACCCTTAAAAATATTAGTTTCAACAATGTTATTTTTTTGCGGTAGTGCTTGAGTTGTGAAAACAATATAACCACCCGGAATATACCTTGAAGGACGCCTCGGTAAGTCCAAACCAATACTAGTATATATGATCTACTTGATGTATCAAATAGATCACAAGGCTTACAAAAGTTGTTAAAAAAATTACTAAAGAAAGTAACTATTATTTTCTTCTACACGAATTGTTTTTATTTTAACGCTTACTGGCTAATGATACTACCAATAGAGCACTAATAAAGAAATATTATTTAGTAGGAGTTTTTTTTTGTGTACTAGTCAAAGATTTCGATAATTATAGGGCTGGACTCCTACCCAAGAGAGATTTTCGTCCACACTGTAAACACAAAGTTTCTCAAATGTTTGAACGTATAACAAATGACACGGTTTTGCATCTGCATATTGCTCGTTTATCTTTTTATTTATTTATTTATTTATTTATTTATTTATTTATTTTTATTTATTTATTTACTTATTTATTTATTTACTTATTTATTTTTTATTTATTTATTTATTTATTTATTTATTTACTTACTTATTTATTTATTTATTTATTTATTTATTTATTTATTTATTTACTTATTTATTTATTTATTTATTTATTTATTATTTATTTTTTTATCTATTTATTTATTTATCTATTTATCTATTTATCTATTTATCTATTTATCTATTTATCTATTTATCTATCTATCTATTTATCTATCTATCTATCTATCTATCTATTTATCTATTTATCTATCTATCTATCTATATATCTATTTATTAATCTATCTATTTATCTATTTATCTTCGTGAGATGATACCTAATGTTATTTCGGTTATGGTTTAACATAACATAAATACTTCGGTTAAATCTCCGCGCTTCGCACACCAAACCTTAATTAAAGATAAATTGAATAATTGGTGGGCTCATCTACTCACAAAGAAAAACCAACAAATCATAATTCCATCACAAGACCAAACAGTAGAAAGACTTTTCAGTTTCACCATAAAATAAATTGTAAATTTTAAGTTTTTGTTTTTAAGTATGTAGATCTAAATTTATAAGTTCAATTTGAATTTATATAATTCAATTTTAAATAATATTACAATATATGTAAATTACTTGTTTGACTATATATATTTTAATTGTAATATTACAATCTTTAATAATATTACAATACATTTTAAGTTGGCTTTATATGCTATTTTAATAATACTAAAAGGTAAATATTTAAATCAAAAGTAATTAATTTAAATTTATAAAATAAGGATTGGTAAAAAATATTTAAAACATAAAATAAGGATTGGTAAAAAATATTTAAACAATAAAAAGTTGATATGATTTATTTGAAAAAAGTAAAGCATATATATTATTTAATATTTATACATTACTATAAGAATGTTTTCTACTATAGTTCAACACTCGGAAGAAGCAAATTATAATTTTTCAGAGTTCGTATATGAATTTTTGTTTTTTTTTTAAATTCAAGATGAAATAAGTTACTGTTAAAGTTCTTGTTGAAATAGGTTCTTTTTCCAAATTCAATGGCCCAGGGAAGAAGAAAAAGCGTATCTTCATCCTTACGGACTTTGCTATCTATCTCATTGATCCTGAGACCGAAGCTATGACTCAGAGGATAGGTTTGGCAGCGGTGGAGAAGTGTGTTTGAGCAAGTTGAGCGTTAACTTCTTCTTTGTTATTATCGGAAGACTGAACTTGTTCAGGTCATGGTTGATGTGACTAAAAGTGCTTCTGACTATGAACTTGAAGTGCTTCTCTTCAACAGGTAAGTTGAGACCACAATTTCTATATTTATGGTTGAAAATAAAAAAAGGTTGATACTGAGATTAGTCTTTCCACATACACAAGGGTATATGTGCAGTTTGTGTGTTACAGTAATAATGGCTTCTCCCCCTTCTGTTCATTCTAGGTTTGAGTACAATGCTTCTACCTCATTAGTAAAGGAAGTCTCATTTGAGGAAACTGAAGGTTTGATGAACAAACACAGTTTGAATCTATCTATGTTTGTGTTTGTTTTCTTGGCTCATCAAGTTCTACTATTTCTTTCTAGAGGGTATCAAGACCAGATTTGAGTGGAAGTGACTACATCTCAATTTTCTTCGCTGTTCATAAACTTTGAAGGGAGCACTAGAAAGACCTGTTTCAAAAGTGCATTTGATTCTTTTCCCTTTTGTTTCAAAAACTTGAAATCACGACGGTATGTTTTCATCTTGTTTTCTGTTCTTCCTTAGATAAGAACTATGTAATTCCGAGTTCCTTTCTGGTTTTGTTGACAGAACAATAACATCATTCACTAACCTCCTCTTTTTAATTAAGGTAGGTTGCTTTATACCTTTTCATTGACTGAACTGAAATATTTTAATCCTATTCTGAATGGTCAAATACATAAAAAGGAAAGATAATTTGTTTTTCTCACAGTATATATGGCGATCCTGATAGACTCCATGAGCCTGTGGAAACCTCTGGTCAGTTTCCGCTGGCTAGCTTCTCCGGTCTTATCTCTTCCACTATTCTCACCTCATCTGGTAACTTTGCCGTGCAAACCATACCAATCTGAAGCATCTCTGTTAACGTTTATGGAGCAACGAAGAATATGAAGTTTAGCAAAAGAAATTTTTGTTATTTCTGTTATTTCTAAATGAACTAACGAGTCAACTCTTATAGAGTAAGCTGATCTCGGTTTAATTGTAACAGACTCTAAACCGACTCATACCAAAGATCAATTACAAATGACATTTCGGTTTACTACTCTAATATTCCCCCTCAAGATGGAAAGTAAAGAAACTTTAAAGCCATCTTGGCAACAAGAGAATAAAACTGAGTAGGGAACAAGGCTTTAGTAAAGATGTCTGCTACATGATTGTTGCTATGAATGTGCAGAGTCTTGATGTAGCCAACTTCAATCCTTTCTTGTATTTGATGATAGTCAAGTTTGATACGTTTGTTTCCTTCATGGAACATAGGTTGTTTTCAATGTGTATAGCTACTGTGGAGTCACAATAGAAAGCCACTAGACTATCTTGAGGAGCTTGTAGTTCACGCAACAAGTGATACAACCATACAACCTCTTCGGAAGGAAACTCCATTGCCCTATACTCTGATTCTGCCGAGGAAGGAGAAACTGTTTGTTGTTTCTTTGACTTCCATGAAATGAGTGCTTCACCAAGAAACATACAATAGCCAGAAGTGGAACGTCTTGAGTCCGGACACGAAGCCCAAAATCTGCATTAGTGAAGGCTTGGAGAACCAGAATAGACTGAGCAGAATAGAACAGTCCATATCCAATTGTACTTTTCAAGTAACGAAGTACTTTGTAGGCTGCTTGAATATGTGAGTCCTTAGGAACATATGTGAATTGACAGAGCTTATATACAGAAAATTTGATGTGTGTTCGTGTGATTGTGAGATACATTAGTTGACCAAAAAGTCTTCTATAAAGACACGCGCATCTGCAAGAGGAGGCTCTTCTGAATCTATAACCAGTTTTACACTTGGATCCATTGGGATAGACGAAGGCTTACATGCCAAGAATCATGTGTCTTCCAATATTCCAAGAGTATACTTATTGACATACAGAGATCCCTTTGTTTGATCTAGCAATCTCAAGACCAAGGAAATATCTCAAAAGACATAAGTCTCTGAGTTTGAATGCAGAACTAAGAGCTTCCTTCAACTGATTCACGTATGTATCATCATTATTGGCGATAGTAATGTCGTCTACGTACACCAAGACTGCAGTGTAGATGCCATTAATATGCCTGATGAATAGAGTGTGATCCGAGTGAGATTTTTGAAATCTTTGCTGCCTCATTGTAGTACTAAACTTTAGAAACCGCTGTCTTGATGCTTGTTTGAGTCCATGGAGAGACTTTTGGAGTTTGCAAACAGCATTGGGAGGGAGATGCTCCCCCTGTTTTGGTGTATAACCCGGAGGCAAAGTCATATAGATTTCTTCAGTCAAATGTCCATTTAAAAGGGCATTGGAGATATCAAGCTGAGTCAAGATCCATTTCTTAGCAGCTGCAACAGATAATAAAGTCTTCATTGTTGTCATTTTTGCTACTAGGGAGAAAGTATCAGCAAAATCAATCCCTTCTTAGTGAGTGTATCCTTTAGCAACCAAATGATCTTTATATCTTTCCAAGGTACCATCTGCCTTAAACTTGAGTTTGTACACCCATTTGCAACCAATGAAATGTTTTCCCAGAGGGAGAGAGCATACTGTCCAAGTGTTGTTTGCTTCCAGAGCCATGAATTCTTCATTCATAGCGTGTAGCCAATCATCAAATTTCTTTGTCTGCTTAAATGAAGTAGGCTCAGGATGTGAAGCAACAGAGAAAAGATATGCTCGATATTCATTAATTAGACTATCAAAAGATATGTATGCTGACATTGGGTAAGGTATTTCGCTGTCAGACTCTGAGATATTGCAGTAGTAGTCTTGGAGATAGGCTGGTAATTTGGATTTTCTTTTATCATCATTGTTTGTAGACTGAGGAGTTTTTGTAACACTAACAGAAGGATAACTCACGACTGTAGATGGACCAGGAGGTGTAGAAGTAGCCTCATGTACATGAATTCCATTTTTGGGTTGTGTTTCCTCAAGTATAGATGTAAAGAAGTCCAAATAGGATATTGGTTCTCCTTTAGCATAAGAAAATATGTCCTCATCAAATGTAACATTTCGTGAAATATAGGTTGTGTTGGTTTCAATATCTAAGACTCGATATCCTTTGTAACCAGCTGGGTAGCCAAGGAATACGCAAGGACGAGCTCTAGGTTGAGACTTGTTCCTGCCTTTTGAGAAAGTAGAATAATAAGCCAGACAACCAAATACTCTGAAGCCACTGTAATCTACTTTCTTAAAAGTTAAAACTTCAAATGGCGACTTGTCTTTGAGGAGTGGAGTGGCCAATCTATTGATGATAAAGATTGCAGTGAGCACACAGTCACCCCATAATTCCAGAGGCATATGAGACTGAAACATAAGGGAACAAGCAACATTTAGTATATGTTGATGCTTCCTCTCCACTACTACATTCTGTTATGGCGTTTCAAGATAAGAGTGATAAGATATTATCCCTTTCTTCTTGAACAAACTGACAGACTTCATTTTTTGAGCATAATCTGTTACTGCCTGAACCACTGTTTTGTACTGAGTTTCAACCATATTCAAAATATCAGGGAAGATAGTGATGACTTCATATTTAGTGCGCAGAAGATATAACCAAGTAACTCTGGTATGATCACTTACAATGGTGAGAAAATACATGTATCCTTTCATAGTTAATGTAGAGAAAGGGCCCCAGACATCAATGTGTAACAAATCAAAGGCAGTTTCACCGACATTGTTCTTAGGATTGTAAGGGAGTCTTTTCTGTTTTGCAAGTGGGCATATGTCGCAGTGAAAAGTTCTTTTATTTTCACTCCAAGTACATCTATTATTGCATTAGTCTTATAAATAGAAGGATGACAAAGTCTATTGTGCCACAGATTAGTGTCGACAAAGTCTATTGTGCCACAGGTTAGTGTCAACAATAACATTTAAACATACTGCAAATTGTTGATAAAGAGAACTAGAGTCTACAATATCTTTTGTGTCCAGAACATATAGATTTGAAATCTGATCAGCCTTCTTAATCGCCAAGCCCTTGGTATGATCCTGTATCACACAAGAATCCACATCAAAACTCACACGACATCTCAAATCTTTTGTTAACTGGCTCACACTCAACAGATTCAGCCTGAAATCTGGAATGAATAGAACATTAGACAGTAGCAGGCAATCATTTAGTCTAATGTTGCCTATTCCTGCAATTTTCACTCCAAAACCTGTAGGTAAGGTAACAGATGTGTTCATTGCATCAGAAAGGTTTGCGAATAATATCTTTTCATGGCACACATGGTGAGATTCCCCACTATCAACAATCCAAGAGTCAGAGGAAAGCACTTTTCTCGTTGATCTTAACATGCCAAAAAGTGCAATGTTGAGTTTGAAAATGCTATACCCGGAAGAGCAGTGATAGTACATCAGATGAAGAAGCCATGCAGTTGACTTGAGAATTTGAAATGTCAAGTTTGGAGTTAAAGTATGCAATTACTTCAGCAATTTGATCCTTTGAAAGATTGCCAATGTCATCAGAACCAGAACCTACAAAAGCTAGCTGAGCAATTACTAGTTTTGTGGAAGTAGTTCCTTTTGAATATCCACTAGACTGTTTGCCAGCAGCTTGTTTCCCTTTGTGCTTAAAACCCATGGGATATCCATGTATCTTGTAGCAAGTATCTACGATATGACCATTATAACCACAATGAGTGCAAACAGGACAATTCTGTTTTGCAGGGTAGTGAGTTTGAGCTGCATTGACTGAGATTACTGGACCATGAGCAGACGTCTGAATGCAAGTTTTTTCTTAGCATCCAAGACTATAGTGATCTCGATACTCCAATTATCATAGTTTGTACCATCAAGAGATTCAAGGCTTATAGAGTGAGTGGATCTCGGTTTAATTGTAACATACTCTGAACCGACTTATACCAAAGATCAATTACAAATGATATTTTGGTTTACTACTCTAATAGTCTCTACCATCTCTTCCTCTACTTAAGTACACCTCAGAATCTCTTCATCAAACACCTCTTCAGTCCATTCCTCTCTAACCACCGAGTTCACTCACCTCACCAAGTTAGACACTTCTGATTTTCCTGTTAGTACCTCGAATATCAAAACACCAAAACTATACACATCCGATTGTTGACTCCCCTTTCTTGTGTCTGTAATCCCTGGTGCATGGTAGCCAAACGCATGTTGGGGTAGCGAATTCATCACCGTGGCCATTCCTGCTCCTGAGATGCAGCCATATCCTTTCATGTTGAGGAAAACATTTGAGGATTTTATGTTCCCATGAACTAGTTTGCCTCCGCTTTGTGAGTGTATATGAGCTACTCCTTTTTCTGTTCCATCACCATATTCAATCTAGTTTCCCATTTTAGAGGTTTCCGGTTCCTGAAACATCTCTAACCTGAATGATAACATATATAGACTAACTTAGTTATGTATAAGGGTAATGAAATGTCCTAGCTATGCATTACTAAGTTCAATGGTGGCAGTATCAACATACCGTGTAGTACATTTGAAAGACTTCCATGTTCATAGTAATCATAGACCACTAGCTTCTCATCCTTGGAGTAGTATTATCCTCTTAAGGTGGCAACATTCTCATGTTTGATGTTGCCAATATGTTCGATATGCGACTCGAATTCTCGCTGAGTCACACACACTTACTTGATCCTTTTCACAAAGATGGTTGCTGGGTCCTCGATATCTACCTTGTAGGTTGTCCCAAATGGCCCCTTCCCTAGAACTTCTTCAAAGGCTCTAAACAAGTCTTCTATGTCAAAGACAAGATTCTTCCCATCTAAAACACACAATCTTGTTATCTTCCTTACACAGGTTTGGATCTGAATCCTTCCTCTTCTTGATAGTTTTGTCCTTTGTAGATCTTTGTGTTTCTCTGTTATGGCTTATTACATTTACGATAGAGAGCATAGCTACTAGCGCAAAACACACACTTAATACTATGCTAAGAATTGCATGATTGTAGTGGTGTTTTGTTTGTCTCCATAATGATGAAGGGACATGATCCAGATTATTTCCGACAAATGCTGAGAGTGGAAACCTCTGCAATGAATTGGGTACGGTTCCTGTCAGTTTGCTGTGAGTCAAGTCGAGCAGCTTCAGACCCGGAATATGTAGATTCAGAATCTCACGCAAGAACTTGTTATTCGAAAGACTGAGAGAGTGTAATTGGGTTAGCTTCTCAAACGAAGATGGGAGACTACCATTAAACCAATTATTAGAGAGATCAAGAAATCGTAGATGCTCCCAGAAGATAAATCAGAAGGCAGAGGACCAGAAAACTCTTTGAAGTCTAGTCTAATCTAGGTCAAGTTCTTCAAATCTTGCAAATTTGAAGGGAAAGATCCAGAGATGTTGTTAGAACTGAGAATAGGAAACCAATGATTAGTTAACCTGGCTATGTTGCTTATCTAGATATGCCCTTGAAGACCCTTGGCTGGTAAACAAAGATCTACGACACTCGAATGACGGGGTCCACACGTAACGCTGGTCCATTTGGTACATATAAGAATACTTGGTGACCAGTTGAGTGAATGATAATGACTGATGTTGCTAACGAATTGAAGAAGACTGTGTTTATCTTCGTTGATTATCTCAGCTTCTATGCACAAGATGCTTGCTACAATGAGTACAAAACCAAGTCGATGACAACTTGGATCTTCATTCTTAGTGTTTGTTACTTTTGGTTGGAGGGAAAATGGGTTAAGGGTAAAGTGATGTTGTAGTGGATGAAGAAGAGGATTTTGTGTGTAAATTATAAGTTTACAAAATTATTACTTTTGTGGGTTATATAGATAATATAAGTTAACATTGTGATTTATCCCCTATAGATTAATATAGAAACATTTTTAATAATTAACCTTTAAATTGTAGGTTATTTACAAGATTGTCATTATACTGATGTGTCAGGACAAAAGGGGTTTTCACACTTTCTATTCAAAAATCCTTATTTTACTCGAGTAATTACATAATATGCTATTGAACATCATTTATATCATATATATTATTATCATCATTATCAACGAGTTGTATATGTTTTATCGTTACATTAAACATGCTACTAAGAAAATATAGTTGGTGACTCACGTAAGTCAAATTATCATTATTTTTTTCTTCATAATAACATAAGAAGTTCTTCCTTCGAGCAAGTAAATAATTAGCATGAAAAATACACAACTCACGTTATAAACAAAAACTCTTTCAACAGCAAATAAATTATCTTACGATAACATGATAGAAATCAGACTTGAACTGACTCCCATCTATTAGCTCTATCCAATGTCAACATTATATCACAGATAGACAACCATGCCATAAATACAAATTTTGGAGTAGCTTGAGAAAACCAAATACCTTGAGCCCATTGCAGCGAGTCTTACTCTCCCTCAACAATAACCAATTCTCATGTGTTGAGAAACTCTGCTTAAACCCTGACTTCCTTCTCCGTAGACTAATATCTTCTTTCTCTGAATTTAGATTCCCCATAACAATATCCAGCTCAGTTTCAATCTCATTAAGCAGACCCATTCTGTGTCTTATTCTCCTCTGAGTATTTAATGCTTCCTCCACTGTAGCTTCCTTACTCACTCCCATATCTATAATACGTCGAGCACCCAACAAGTTAGAAAGCACTCCCTTATTTGACCATTTATCGTACCAAAAGAAGGTGTGTCTTCCATTTCCCAGTTCTTTTTATAGAACAACTTAGCCACATCTCTCAATTTCAACATCTTACGCCACATCCAAGATCCAAGTTGCATTTTCCCAAAAATTTCTCCCTTTAATCAGATTAACTCTTATCCATCTTCCCCACAGAAAATCACTAGCTAACATTCTCCATATCAGCTTAAGCCCATAACACTTGTTAACTTCTTTTAAAACTCTTATCCCCAAACCACCTTCACTCTTCATACTACAAACCTCTTTCCACGCTACTTTATCACTAGTAGAGTTAAGAACAGGTCATGTCCATAAAAAAGCCGAACAAATTTGCTCCACCTCTTTGATATATTTGCTTGGGAGACGGAAGACTGTGATCCAGAAGTTAACAATGTTCAACAACACTTAGTTGATCAGTTGTAACCTACCAGCATAGGACAAAAACCTACACGTCCAAGAGCTTATCATGCTTCTGAATTTTTCCAAAAGTGGAAGTTAATATATCGGTTCAATGTTTCATAAAACCTAAATACATATCATGCATTGAACATCAACCCAAAACCGAAAATACAAGAATGGAAATGTGCCTTATCCACAACAACAAATTAAACAAATAACATCGCAAAGGCTGAGATTAGTCATGA